>JAMPIV010016781.1:0-224172 GCA_024509875.1 Oreohelix idahoensis
GTTGAGGATCGACCAAACCATAGCTAATAGCTCACGGTCTAAAACCGAACAATTCCTTTCTGCCGCATTAAGTTTTCTGGAAATATACATTACAGGATGCAGAGTTCCAGAGTACTCTTGCATTAGTGCCGCTCCAATCCCAGTGGATGAAGCGTTACTACGAAGAACGAATGTCTTATCTTTAGTAGGTAGCACTAAAATAGGTGGTGTTGAAAACAATGTTTTAATCTTATCCAGAGAGCATTGGCATTCCTGAGACCAGTGGACCATATTAGGCGAACCTTTCTTTAGAAGTGTTGAAAGAGGTGCCATGATAGAGGATAGATTCTGAATGAATCTGCCATAAAATTGAATAAGACCTAACAGACTTCTCACCTGTTTTTTAGTCTTAGGGATCGAGATGTTAAGTATCTTACTAGTATTATGGTCCTCTGTCTTTAGGAAACCATGACCAACTCGGTGGCCTAGGAAAGAAATTTCGCTAAAACCAATATAGGCTTTAGAGGGTTTCGCTGTCAGGTTGTGCTCGCGCAAAGTAGACAGCAATTCATCTAACCCTGAATAGTGATCTTCCCAAGTATCGCTGAAAAGACAGATGTCGTCTAGATATGCAATGACATCTGACCGATAAGATAGGATTCGGCGCATCATGCGTACGAATGTAGCTGGTGCGTTCATAAGACCGAAAGGCATAAAATTCCATTGGAACAAACCTCTAGGTGTTAAAAAAAGACGTGAGAGGTTTGGCGCGTTCAGATAAAGGAACTTGCCAATATCCTTTAGACAAATCAAGTTTAGTGAAAAAATGAGATTTGGAGAGTCGAGTAAGTAGCTCTTCCAGTAAAGGCATAGGTTCGGCATCGAACTTCGTTACTTGATTCAATTTTCGATAGTCAACGCAAAGACGTATGTTATTGTCTTTTTTTACGAACAATAACCATCGGCGAAGAATATGCAGAGGTGGATGGTTCGATTATTTTCAAATCTATCATCTCATCCAACTCTTTCACGACCTGTGCTTGAAAATGTGTAGGTATAGGATAAGGTCTAACCCTAATAGGAGTATGGTCAGTTAGAACAATGTCATGTTCAATGACATGCGTTTGTCCAGGGATGTCAGTGAGTACATCCTGAAATGTTTGCAACATAGTTGAAACTTGTCGCTGTTCTCCTAGAGACAAATCAGGAGAGACAGTAACGTTCTTCCATGATTCACGGAATGAAGTGGGATCATTGGAAGAGGAAGATTTACATCTGAAAAACTTGTTTCCTCATCCTGTATCACGGACAGTGATGAGTAATGACCATGTTGTACTGGAGAATTGTCCGTTGCTTGGAAAATGGGTTGCAAATAATCCGGACGTTCATGGAATTCAGTAAGCATATTGATGTGGAAGGTTTTATGCTTCCCATCAATATCGACAATATAGTCGACATCGGAAATTTTCGATATTATATCGTACGGACCTTTCCAAGAAATAAGTAGTCAGTTTTCCCTACAAGGTAGTAATACAAATGCTTTGTCACCAGGACAAAGTTGTCGTAAGCATCTCTTCTTATTGGCAAATTGCCGTGCCTTCTGTTTCGCAAATTCAGAAGAAGAAGTTGCTAATTTGCATGCTTCGATAATCTTTTGTCTCAACGCGATGACATATTCGTAGGATGACTTTGTGTCATCGTCAATATTGTCAGCTGTTATGAGATCATGAAGCAACGACATAGGGCCACGCGGACGCGCGCCAAAGACGAGTTCAAAGGGAGAAAATCCTGTATGTTCATTGGTACCTCTCTGTAATCGTGAAGAGGGCCGCAGGTAAAACTCCTGTCCCAGTCTTGAGGATGATCCTCAGTTATCTTCCCTAGTAAGTTTTTAAGTGTTCTATTAAGGCGTTCGACCATACCATTAGACATTGGATGGTAGATACTACTTAAAGATCTATCTATCTGCAGAGTAGACATTACTTGAGCCATGGTATCTGATATTAGTTGGGTGCCATGGTCTGACAATATCTCTCCGGGGAACCCCAGACGAGAAAATATAAGCCAAAGAGCATCTGCAATATCAGCAGTAGTAATGCTCTTCAGAGGAATAGCCTCTGCCAACGTGTGCACATATCAACACACGTCAAGATAAACTGATGTCCTCTGGCAGACTTGATCTTAAATGGACCAATAATGTCTATGGCCATTTTTTGAAACGGCCGAATAGGAATGTCCGCCGCCTGAATGGGTGCAGCATGCCGTGGACCTTTGGATTTAACTTCCGGACATACTTTACAAGATCGACAATAAATCCGTATGTCCTTGTTTACCAATGGCCAAAAGAAAGCCGCAAGGACTCTTGACTTAGTACGGGAAAAACCCATGTGTCCAGCACACTGAGAGTCGTGAGCGTGCTGCAAAATTTTAACTCTCAAATTCTTGGGAACCAGGATTTGAGAATGACTTGACCTAATGGAGTCTTGAACCATACGTACAAGTACGCCATTCTTCTTTGTAATCCACGATTTACGACTTGTGTCTTTATTTCGGATCACCTTTAGTTGCAAGAATGAAGAATTTCTTCAGAGTGGGATCATCTTCTTGCTGTTTTATAAACGAGTCACGAGAAATTACCAAGGGATCGCCTTGGTTATGCACTTCATTATCTTCAGTAGATGAAGTTTGAGGCATATTAAGAGCCTGAGCTCTAGTGACTACAGCGTTAGCAATCTGCATGTTTTGCCTTTCCCACGCGGAAATTTGTTGCGGAGTGCATTCTTTGACTCCATGAATGCGACCGATGATGAGGTCAGCGATCGGATTCGGAAGAAGACATGCGTGTACATCTCCTGTAAAGAAAGGAGTAGCAATCCTAATGATAGCAGTAGAGTATTTCTCTAATGTGCCGCCAAATGTTACACATTTGACTACTTGTCCAGTGGCACGGGAAGGATCTACGAGTGACTGCCTAACACCAATTGTGGTGCATCCAGAATCAAATAGCACGGAGACTGGATTGTTATTTACTAAACCCTTATGTAAGACAAGAGAACCTCTTCCATCATGCGCGACTGATGCAGGAAGAGCAGGAAGAGGATGGCCGCAGCTTAAAGTAGACACTGTGGTTGGCTCAAATAATGTTTTGCATTGGGGGCACTGAGATGCTCTCCCAAAATCAAAAAGCGGCACATGCCATATTATTAGCGTCATTATTGTCTTTACTTTGTTTATAGGCTTCATGGGACTCTTGTTGTGCAGAGTTTGCCTGAAAATGTGGTTTATGTCTTCTGTTTTGAGATCTACCTCGGTTATTATTACCTCTGTAGTTATTGTTACCTCTATTGTAACCCCTATTTGAGTTTGAGTCATAATTCTCTTGGTTACCATTATCATATTCATTATAATGAGTATCTCTGTAATTGCGATCTTGTTGACTCCAAGACGGATACCTCGGATAGTTTCTATAATTACTTCCTCTATGGAAATTACTATAATTGTGACCACCCCTGTGTCGAGAGCTATCAGCTCGTCTCCAGTTCTTTGAAGAAGAACCCTGAAATGATTGGTTACCTTGGTTTTGATAACTATTATGGTTACCTTTTTTATCAAATCTGTTTTGAGGTCCCTGAAATCTGTGTGAATAATTGGGATTGTATGGTGTTGCTGAAGCAACTGGCATACTCTCCTTAATCTTAGTGTTGCCAAAAGTCACGTCGGGGTGTGCAGTGACATATTGGGAACAATATTCTTCCATTTCCTTTAGAGATTTGGGTTTACGCTCATGTATAAATTCAAGGAATGGTTTGTTAACACATGACATAATCTTATCTCTGAGCAACAAATCCATAAGTCCTTCATACGTTTTTTTCTGTTTTGGAAAGCTCAATCCAACGATCAACTGTGAGACGTGCCTTTGCAATGAATTCTGAGAATTCTACACCTGTCTCAGGCACCATCGTCTTAAACAAAAGGCGATAGCCTTCCTCACTTAGCTGGTATTTTTTTTATCAAAGCCGCCCTAATGACATCATAATTATCCTTATCTGTTTCTCCTACAAGGCATAATCTAGTCAGAGATTCACCTTTCAAGTTTTCTGCTAATTGATTAGCGTATTGTGATTTATCCACATTATGAGTACGACAAGAACGTTCAAATCTATCCAGCCAGAATGTAATATCGTCACTGGACTGATTGAACGGTGGAACCTTAACCTTGTAAGTAGAAGGTTTACCATTACCACTAGATGCCTGATTAACATTACTCATACTTGTCAATCTCAATTTCTCTAACTCAAATTCATGTTCTCTTATTGTTTTTTTCTCCTCAGCTTCTAATCTTTTTTGTTCAGCTTCCCTGTCTAATCTTTTTTGTTCAGCAGCAGCTTCTCTTTCTAATTTTTTTTGTTCAGCTTCAAATCTCCTTTCCTCCACCTGCATCTGCAATTTCTTTTGTTCAGCAGCAGCATCAGCTTCTTTTTATAATCTTTTCTCTTCTGCCAGAGCTTTTCTCTCTTCTGCAGCAGCTTTTTTCTCTTCAGCAGCAGCTTTTTTTTCTTCTATTTGAAGTTTTCTCTCCTCTGCAGCAGCTTTTCTTTCCTCTGCAGCAGCAGCTAATGTCTTGTCATATTGAGCAACTACCCATTCTTCTAATTGTTGACCAGTCTTATCAAGGGCTTTCCCTTGTATAATGAAGTATTCTAATGTAGACATGATGTCTAACAATAATACTAATCACTTGAAATGATAATAATACCACAAGTTCTTAATGACTTGATTAATCAGCACACTATCCCAATATCTGTGGGTCACAAGCCTTAATAAGGTCTTGTATAACAGTAATAATAATCAAGTACTGGTTTATACCATAATCCAAGTGCAGTGCACAGGCAATAGTGTCTTATGAAATATACCTATATAAAACATATGTCAACCAACAGAATACATAAAGTACAAATAAGACTGACAATACGAAAACGTTTGCAGAAATCAAATAAATCAAATAGGGAAATCAATGAAAATAATCACTGAATCTGCAAAGGAATAACAACACAAATGACGTCACAGTATGAATATAAATTGTGAATAGAACTGAAAGATAGAAAAGGTTAGACCAACAAATTACAAACAAATCAAAACAAAACTAAAGAACAAAGAAATATTACAAAAATAACAATAATTACAGTCTTCACAGCTAACACAAATAGCAACTAGTTGTTGCAAGCAAATTTCCAATTAAGGAAATTGCACCTAAAGAAAACGCCCACAACGGACCCTCTATGACGTGGGATATTCTGTTGTGAGGACACCGCCCAACCTAAACACAACCCGCTGACATATAAACTAACATACTATACAAACAAATAACATGTAAACATAAATATATAAATTATGTGTATGATAGTATGTGTTGCAAAATAGGCTCAGTTTTACAGTAATGGCAAAGTTATTCTTATGAAAATAAATAAACTGCCACTTTATTGAATTACAAATTCTGGCCTTAAATATTAAAGTTCAACACAATAGCAGAACATAAGAAGATCCATCGATGAAAGTAGGGCTTCTTAGTTCAATAATACTGTCTTCCTGTTAATATTGACAAGAATTGATCCAACTGTTCTGTGAAACCCTGTAATGCCAATGTAAAAATGTCAACTACGCTGACCTACATACTGCATTCACTTGACAGGTCACGTGACGAAGTGTTGACAAAGAGCAAACTAATACTGCAAGTGTGTCGTATCAGCCACAGGAAACGGTCTGGTATCGGTAGTCTGTTGACTTCTCAACTTCTGCGAGGTCAAACCCAGAAAGCTGGTCCACCAGTTGATAAACTCTCTGGTGTTCTGATTACAACCTCTTGTAATGGGTATAGTGGCCACCGCTGTAACGATATTTCGGGTCACTGTAAAAGATCGGTGTTGTTTGCTCCACTGTAGTGTACACAAACCAGTGCTACAATCCCAACAATCAGTGGTGTTAATGATGCGTGTGTGCTGGAAGACAAAGGTCAGCAACGACTGTGTACCTTTGCTACAGTTTAATTGGACGTACACACTCGACAGCACGAATAGTGACAAATCACAGGTTGGCATAATACATCATGGTACAGTGGATAAATGGTCTTGCAATGATACATGGGCACTCATGTAGAATAATAGCATAATGGACTGTCAGTAGACAAGCACTCAGTATTGCCCATATATATATATATATATCATCTGAGTTTACTGAGAAAGCACGTCAGATTATAAACAATATTCAAGATGGCTTCTAGACCTAACCTCGTCTAGCGAAGATTCCTTAAAATAATGTTCAGCACATATTTTCCACATAATCATATTGAACCGCTAGTAATGGGTTCTCTTGTGTAGCAGTGATCTCTGGACTCATCAAGCGATAATACGGGGCATCCCTTTCTCTTCTTGAAAGTCACAAAATATTTGGATACAAGATGGCTTCTCTCGTGAGCTGTCACTCACGTTTGGATACAGATAATGAATCTGTATTAAAGTTAGTCATTCATTAAATGTTCTCATAGCTCTGTAGATTCTATCATGATACAATTGACTTCATCATACAAGATATAGTGCTGCTAGGAATGAATGTCGTTTTCATCTAGATAAATATTTCCTCAGACGTACAAATCGTGTCTATCGAGAAACGGTGGCTTAGCCAGAGTTCAAAAGAAGTATCTTTTGTTACCTTGGTATCAGGAATATGATTCTGCCATTCCTTGGCAATAAGAATAAACACTGGGGTAAAGCATACACGATAGGTCTAAACGACTATCACTTTCCCCACAAATACTGAGATCACTTTTTCCGGCGACAGACCGATATAGAAAAACACAGCCCCCATCAGGGCGAAGCCAAATCACACCTCTCTAGCGACACATCCGCCTAACAGCCCTTTGACCTTTCTATCGACAAAAGACCATATAGTTCGACTTAGATATGTAAAGATATACAGATATAAGACAGACTCGTCCTACCCAGACAAACAACACACATAAATTCAGGCCATAGATACACCGAAGCAAGAACAACCTATTTCTACCCAAACAAAGAATAAATCGCAGTAAAACTGGATTCATCTGCGGAGTTCGATCAAAAATGACGACACTCCTTTCAAGGGAAGTAACTCAATAATGACTTTTCCTTAAGCACTAAAAAGTATCTATTTTGTTTACAAAATATTTGCGAACATAACAAGCATACAAATGTATTATATTGTAAGATATCAAAGACTGCACGTAACAATGGCCATCAACAGTACCATTCCTGGAGAAAATCTACGGAGATATCAACAGCCTCAGGCTGACCACTGCTTTCTTTGAACTTATTCAAGTTTACATCTGAGGGTGAACGAAGAAGAAGAAGACAGGACACATATGATGTGGTCTCTTGAAAATTGTTTAAAATCCAATATGGCAGATGTTTGTTTTTGGTTACCATGGTAACCACATGTTTAAAAAAAAAATAAACTGTAGAATTTGGTTCATTGATATACAATGTGTCCTTTGAGTATATAAATAGTGTGAAAATATTATTAGAACAAAAGTTAGTTTTCACTGTAGTGCATGCCCTTAAATTTTGAATAAGGATACTGTTACACGCCCATTGTGGCATATTGGCAATAGGGTGTAAGGTCCATACTTTCTTGACCATCTAGGGGTGATATGATCAGCATCATGCGGCTTCCTTAACCTTTCCAGAGTTGCTCTGGTACCCAATTCATGAGTCTGGGTCGATCCTGGACCGTCTGCGGTCTGAAAAATCCAACCTCAACTGGGGATCGAATCAATGACCACTGAGCTAGTAAGCCAGTGCACTAACCACTAACTATCTGAATCAGTCATCATGAATTAGAAATAAATACATATTTCGTCAATACTCATGATGAATCAGTGCATTTATTTAAATGGTTAAAATATTCTCTGACTGGTTATTAGCAGTTAATTAAATTTATTTTATAGCTGGAAGAGTTTAGCTAGAAATTATTATTCGTTCTGCTATCCACTGTAACACAATAAACTTTGAGAAATATAATTGTCGGACCTAACTAATATTTCACTCTACACAGAAAATAACTTGTAAAATATAATTGACGATTTAATTCGTTAAATCCCTCAAACTACTAGTATAATGATTTACCTTCGCGCAAACTTCTAAGACTATTCTCCAACAAAAACTAAGAAATTCTACTCAATACGAGTGATTCTAGAATTGCAGCTAGATATCTTCTGAATCTGTCGAGTACTGGATAAATTTTAGTTAGCCTGCTGGGGTTTTTATATCTTAAATCAAAGGAAAAAAATCACTATAGACCGACAACCAGACTCACTGCCAGATGTTAGCACCTACAGAGAATTCTTCGTTTAGCTTTCGGCTTAACGTAAATCAAAGCCATTCTCACACTTAAGCCGAAAACCAGACTCACGCTGTCTCTCTTAGATCAGGCATAACGTACTTTGCTAATCAGTGCAAAATTTCACGTCTCTGCTCGTATGGCCATTCCAGCGAGCAATGTCTTTGATCTCGTGATTCGCCGTGTTTAATTACTTATCAAACGACCGGATTCAGGGAAAGGTAATAAAAATTTCTGACCTTGGTTCCCAATATCTACTCAAATTTATTTCCCATAAACTAAACTAAACGCCACCTTCCTCTGTTGCGTCACTTTACAACGATTCTCGATTGCTGGCATTATAATTAAATGTAACCGGCTCACGTTATCTAATAGGTCTAGTCGTAAACCTCTCATCAAAGGAAATATCGAACAGCAATAAAGTCTGCGTGCTAAATTAGAAAAAGAACCGATCTAAGAGTCTATAGAAGGTTTATGTTATCGAAACAGGTTTGGTGAAAGTTTGGTAAAAGAAACGTGAAGATAAAAAATAGATAGATGAAAACTATTTTCATAATCTGTCACACTACGTTGTTAGATCGGGAGTGGCTAAGAGATATGGCGTCTGTCTCTAATTCTAAAGGTACCGGTTTCGCTCCCAGTACGGTGAATATAACTGACAGCAAGTTTTTTTTTCAGAACCATTGGTTCCTAATAATATCTTACTCCCCCCCGCCCACCCCCGCCCTCCCACTTCTGCCCCATTTCATGGGTATTTAGGATGCCTAGCCTTCTCGGGTAAGGACGAAAAATAGGAGATCCCGTGGGCACGTTGCGCATATTAAATATCCCTCGGCATTTAGAAATCGCAAAGAGTAGGCCATATGGCTGCTGCCCTGGCACAATGTCAAAATAGCAAACATACCCACCACAAAAATATTTATAGAATGTGTAATTCCTGTATACACAAAATGGGATCCTCGCCGGTGCTACGGTGTTCTTGAACTGTGCTGAGATTCTTCTTGTGTGATCCATGGGAAGAGATCAAAGCACTGAGTTGTCAATGTGCAATGAAGACGGTAATTAAAAACCAGACCAAACCAAACTTCATTCTTGTCATGTCTTGTCTCCAGTTCTCTTCTCCAATATGTCATTTGGTCTCCCGCTACGATCTCTTACCTTGGGATTGCAGAACAAGTACTGCATGGTAATGCAATCAACAGGTTGTCTTATTGTGTGTCCATTCTATCGCCAGCTTCTTCTTCTCCTCATCTCTTCAATCAATATTACCTCAATGTGTGTCCTATCCATCGCCAGCGTCTTCTTCTCAACTCTTGTTCCACTGGCACTTGTCTGGTTCTTGTCATCAATTCCACATTTGTGACTTTGTCATACCATTTCAGTCCTTCAATTCTAAGCAATTTTTTTTCCTGAGCACTGCTCTATAATGTTTCTGAGGGTAAATAAATGATCTACACATCTTCTGTTCTTTCTAAATCCTGCTCGTTCTTTCCTCATTATGAGGTCTACTGCTGTTGAAATTATCTGTATAATTATCCTGCCTAGTATTTTGCTGGGAACTGAGAGAAGAGTTATTCCTCTCCAATTATTGCAGTCTACAAGATCTCCCTTCTTGGGCAATTTGAAAATTATTCCATTGTTCCACTCCATTGGTGTTGTCCCCGTTTTCCAGACTTGTGCAAAAAGTGGTTCTAATTGTTCTGCTGCTAGCTCAGTGTCTGTCTTAAATAGCTCTGCATTTTAAGTTATATCTTTTCCTACATTTTTCATATTGTATTTTCTCCGACATTTGCTCTTTCATCCCATATTTGCGACCCACATTTGCTATTTCATCGTTGTGATTACTCGAGACCAGTATCTAGAGAACCACATTTGTTCTTTCATCGGGGAAAATAAAAGTCCTTTGATTGAGTCCACATGCCTGACATTATCGTTTGAAGCCCACATTGCATCGTGATAAATCTGGTGAAAACCCATCTGGTCATCCCAATCAAACATCTGGGCATGCTGTAATTTCTGTGACACCACATTGGACGCCCAGATTGGCCAGGGGAAAACGTCTCATGCTGTAATGGTGTTATCTTAGGTCGGCCGCTGTTCAGACAAGCGTTGGGTTACCACATTGGACGCCCACCTTGGCCAGGTGAACAATAAACAATCAGAGGTCAAACTACACCCACGTTTGGACTGACAGGGGACAAGAGCGATCCTGTGAATGAGTGACCAGAGGGGCCATTAAGGATTGGTTGGTATGGGCGGAGCTAGATGTCGGATCCAGAAACCCATATTGGACTGGCAGAAATATAATCTACTGCGTAGCTTGCAAGAGGAAGGAGTCCAGTTTTTTACATTGTGAGGAAGAGATTAATCCCAAAAACACATAGCCTAATACACGTGTTTATTCAGAGTGGATATAATTCAGTTCTGTGATGAATTGTGTTCTTAAAGGATTTTGCGAAGGGAAAAGAAGGTTAGTAGATCTTATACTTATTAATACATTTTCTTATTTTTGTTTATTTTAACCTCACAGCTAAAATGTGCGGAAGATAAAGTTTCAAATAATTCTTGGCATAACTGATTAATAAAATCAGAAGATTTTCCTAGAAGATGATAGGATGATAGGAGGTAATTAATAATTCATACGTCACCTTCATCATCATCACAGTCTCCCATGCGCACACACTCTCATGCACAAGATATTTAACATCATTAGAATTGAACTCAGAAAGAGAGAGATGAATAATGAGCAGTAGTTTAAATGAAAGTCAACCAGTGATGTTAAATGTGAAAAACTTACGAACACTTTTGTGTGTCTTCAGTTCATCAGAAGTCTGAGTCTACACGCAACGTGTCTGACGTCTAACCAGAAATAAGTTATCAAAAACGGACATTTGGCTAGCAGAATTCGCCATAGGACATCTTTCATTCCTCAATTAAAAAGGAATATTGTCTCACCCACAAGTCAGAAGGTGGACGCAGCATTTTTCGTCACCATATACTGCTTGCTCACAAGTTCAATACATCGTTATCACAAGTTCAATACAGAGTCATCATAAATTCAAATCACTCGAAAGATCATTATTATCTGAAGTCAAGCAAAAGAGCTCAAAAGAGGAATTGCATATTTATAGCAAGGCAACACCCTCTTAAGCGCATTCTATGAAGCAGACTATATATTATATATATATATATATATATATATATATATATATATATATATATATATATATATATATATATATTATGAATCACGACTACATATGCAAGGTTATGAGTCTACATATCACTACCGATTCGTGAAGATATCCAGTCTGACCAGTACCCTCGGGAGATTAGACAACAGACCTTTTGTTCATATGACAGCTATTAACTGTTGATCAACACTACATAGATATACTCAAACAGTGAAGGAATATACATAGATATCTCGTCAGCGTTCTCCGTACGACAACAATATTCATCAGAACGTCCTCGACTTAGAGATACCCCACTCGACATAACGTATAACAACTTGGGACATTGTATGCCTACACGTGAATCATCATATCAATGCGAAGCATTTAGAGACACATGGACTGTGTAGAGTACTCACCATTTTGGTAACACGTATCATATCACATCATCATTTCACTTTACACCAGTTCATTCTTAATTAACTATTACTTAATTAACTGCAATTTTATTATCTCATCTGCGTGATTTTTGTGAATCGTCTTTCACCATCATCACGTTCTAACCATTACTAACCCTATATGTGTGGATATTTCATTAATAAACCCAACGATCGTTTGATCACTATCTGGTTTGTTAATGTATCACTCGTGCGGTCGGTGTTACATATTCACCTATAGGAACCTTTCTCTACTCAGATGAGGTTGGGGGCTTTTTCTTTACGGGATCTAAGGGCAGAAGCTAAGGTCGTGGGGAAACAGAACTCTTTCCATAATTAATTAGAAAACACTGTCTAGTGGAAAGCATTCGCATTCCTGTCTTCTTGTCCCTATCTCGAATAGGTCTTTATTCTTTCTTAACGAGCCAATTTCTAGAGACCTTATATCTAATATCTCATAGACTATTCCTGGCAAAA
The DNA here is from genome assembly GCA_024509875.1 of Oreohelix idahoensis. NCBI lineage: Eukaryota > Metazoa > Mollusca > Gastropoda > Stylommatophora > Oreohelicidae > Oreohelix > Oreohelix idahoensis. The sequence continues at coordinate 12,437 of JAMPIV010016781.1, forward strand.
ACTACTGTTGTAGTTGCCCCAGTACTTACCACACGACAGTCCTTCAGTTTGCTGATGTCAAACCTTTTCTGTGTAGTTACAGTTGGTCGAGCCGTTCTGAGTTTCACTTTCAGTTTTGCTACTACTACGAAATGGTGATCACTTCCCACATCCGCAAACCTTCCTACCTTCACATCTTGTAATACATGTCTCCATCTGCCGTTAATCGTACTGAGGTCTATCTTGTTTCTGTCCCGATCATTTGGTGATTCTCATGTTAATTTGTGAATTTCTTTGTTTTGGAAAAGTGTTCCTCCAATGACCAGGTTGTTAATGCTACAGAAACGTATTAATTTATCTCCATTTTCGTAAAATTCTCCGAATCTTTTGGCCGAATACCATCGCCAACGAAGATCTGCTTACTCGGAGCAAGCAAAAGGACATGCACACCATCATAGCTGGCAGACGCTGGAGCTGGATTGACCATGTCCTCAGAAGAGACAAGGATGCCATCACAAGAACAGCTATGCTATGGACCCCTGAAGGAAAACGAAAGAGAGGCCGACCAAAAACAACTTGGCGGAGGACTGTGGAGGCTGAGATGCAAAGAATGAATCAAAGTTGGGGCATTGCACGTAGAATGGTCACCGACCGAGCAAAGTGGAATCAATTTGTTGTTGCCCTATAAGACGCCACCAATCGTGATGTCCACTGACTGCTTTGACGGTCGGCGGCTGTGGATCAAAGAAGAAGAAGATTCTACGGAAGCACTCATTTATAAAAGTCTGTAGCTTTTTAGTTGTTGTTTTTGTTGCTCTCAGAGCCTCATATCTTGTTCCACTGATATTTCTCTGGTTCTTGCCATTAGTTCCACAGTGGTGACCGTGTCATACCATTTCAATCCTTCTAGTGTGTCATGTAACGACTTCACACCGACATTATGGACAGAGTAAGCCATTAAGGGTGAACTCTCCGGAGAAGAACTGGATACTTTTGTTTTACAAAAGATGGAAAAATGCAGGGTGAGAGAGGCGGAAAAAAGGAATGGAGAGCAAAATACAAGGAAGAGAATGAGGAACATGAGAGACAAAGACAAGAAAAATCCCTCTAGTGTAAGGAGGAACTGGAAGAAATGGAAACTCAGTTTCAACCTACAAAAATGGAATCCCGTGATAAACTTGAATCTTGGAATACTCATCAGGCCTCTCCTTTGCCAGTTGCATCACCATCTTCAGTGGTAGATATAACTGCACCACATGAAGCCAAGTCTATGTCTCAGAATTCAGGCTCAGGCAGAGCAGAGGTACAGATATCTAAACGGAGACATCTAGACCATCCTGAAAACAAGATTAAGCACAAGAGTGCTGATAATCTGAAGAGACCTTCCTCATCTTCAGCAAAAACTCACAACAGGCATACCGAAAACAACCGCACCAAAAACCTAATAAAAAGGACCGCTCAACCAAATAGGATCCCTCAACGGAAAAGGATTACGCAACTATATGGGAAGGGAAGGAATGTTAGTAAACATCACCTGTCGGCCAACTTACATCAGTTAGACTGTATGCGCCGAAACCCAATCCCACATGCTTCATACAAAGCTAAGGTCCCTGCCATGGATGGGAACTGGACGAAGGCCCGGAGTGGGTACAGGGATTCTCAAAATGTGGAGTCTGCCACAGTAAATGGAGAGGAAATCACATGTTTGCATTATCAAGGTCTTGGATGTGAGGACCTGGTCTCAGCCTCTGTTGTTGACTCTGATCAAGTCACTGAAGAGGATGTATAGGTAACAGCACCCATGATAAACAACAGAATAATGATCTCGTCTTTAGCTTATGTAGAAGTTAGGTCGAGCTTTGTAAACGGCAAAGCAAAGGCCGCAATATTGGATGAACAAATTTACCCCATACCACAAGGAGGGAAATATATCATCTTAGGAGATTCAGCACGATCCAGAGACGGCGTGACTGAACAGGCTATGGAGACTCCAATGCCTAACTCTTCTTCCAATATTTTCACTGAAAAGTTGGAAGAGTGCAAAGGGGATGACCACCCCAGTGCACTTAATTCTGAACCAGTTTTGATAGTCCCACCCACTCTCTGCGTGCAGAAAGTGAAGTCGGGCCAGAGTTTCTTGGTACCTGGTGGGATGAAACATGTTTCAGAAATACCTTCCTTTAACATGGGAGAGGCGGCTGTAGAGGAACAGGACCCTCAAGCACTTAGTCTTCAGTCAGTTCCGATAACCTCACCCACTCTCTGGGATCAGAAAGTGAAGCAGGTCCAAATTTCCTTGGTACCTGGTGGGATGAAACATGTTTCAGAAATATCTTCCTTTAACATGGGAGAAGCTGCTGTAGAGAAACAGGACCCTCAAGCACTTAGTCTTCAGTCAGTTCCGATAACCTCACCCACTCTCTGGGATCAGAAAGTGAAGCAGGTCCAAATTTCATTGGTACCTGGTGAGCAGGAACAACTGGCAGACTTATCGTTCTCTGTCACTGGAGAAACAGCGATAGAGGAGCATACACGCTCTCATACCTGGGGAGATAGGTATGTGTCCTTAGGCAGGTCAAGCAATATGACTAAAATAAGGTTGTGTATGAGGCTGGCAACCTCATCATGCAAAACTATGTACTATAGATCCAATTGTAAGCAGAGTGTAGGCTTTAGGGCAAGCTCTTTGCAAGGAGGCAAGCTTCAATGGAGGATCCATAAGGAGGAAAGGAAGAGTGGGATTATAATGCGAGCAGGCTTGCTCAACCCACCTCAACTACTTATTGAAGAGGAAACGGATAGAATTGTGTGGATTACAGGCATACAGTTCGACAGAGGAAAAATAGGAAACATTTGGAATGAAGGAATGGAGGACACGGTACATGAATGTAGTGTCCGACATAGCAGAAGAGTCGGCTCGAACTGAGTTGGCCGTTGGCCGAACTTTCAAAAGGGGGCTTCTGTCGTGTAAACGACTTCTCACCGACTTTTTCTTTTGTCTGTTATGTATTTTATTCCTCTAAAAATCCCTGTCGCTAGATTGAAAACAAATTCCCTTCGGATAGCTTTTTCATTCTTATAATGATAAAGTCTCTCTCTCTAGTCTTATTTTACAAGTATTTGCTAACTCGGGATTCTCACGGTCAAGGGCAATAAATTATTCCCCCACCATCGAAAATCATTTCACTAGTAGGACCCAAAGACGCAGCAACAGAGGATGCAGTTAGCGACCCATAGCTTGACTGCTTGCGTCAGGGTCAGCGAACCAGAGCTGACCAAGACCTTACTCCACCTCCAAGCGGTGGTCCTGGAAACAGGCTGCATCACTGCAGTCTGGCTGAGAGAGTAGGGATCGAAGAGGGAAGGCAAACCCGGTCCCAAAAAATGCCGTGCTGAAGTCGGATGTGTCGGCCGAAAGACGCAGATATCGCAGCTTCGCTGTAAACAGACACAACCCAACCAACGTCCTTTTCAGAACGAACGAGGAAGAAGAAGAATATTTCACTAGTAAGGTGAAAAACGGTGCTACGACTAGTCCGGAAGTCAACCCTTTGTTTGTGTCACGAACTGGATGCACGTAAATCAGCCATGTATGCTAGGGCCAGATAAAATGAAGATAACTTGATACCCCTGGGACCAAAATAGAATTTGCAACAATGCCACCCAAGAAAGAGAACGACCAAAAATACAGCTGGATTTGTGGAGGGAAGTTTAAGCCATTAGACCACTAACCATCATTCGAAGCAGACGGAATGTATGGGCCCCGGAGTGGGGTATTTCTTTTTGCGTAAATCCGCGAGGGTTCAGTTGAGCGAATCCACCCAGGTTGCGGTTACAAGGTACAAACCCAGGTTGCTGTTACAAGGTACTTAAACCAGGTTACGGGTCCAGTGTACAAACCAGGGTACGAGTCCACGGTACCAAAGATTACCCCCTACCCACCATACCCTATTAACCAGGTTACCTTACCATACCAAACCATATCCTATCAACCAGTAACCCATTACATACCACACATCCCATAAGCAGAAGAGGTATTCAGCAGAGGTGACTTACCCCATCCTTATCTGTAATGTGCACTGAGTCCAGGGAAGCAAACTCTGACACCCTCTGAACCCATTGAATCTGTTATGAGACCAAAGTGCTGGGGCAGACCAAACCAAGAGAGTTCAAAACAAATCATCTCCGCAGCTACTACAGGCCTTCGGAAAGATGAGTATAACACCTACCAGCAGTACAGCAATAGAAGAGATCTACCGTCCATTTGATGACATACTAGTTTGTTATTTTTTTTCTAAACAGTAGAGCTAAATTTTTTTTTCATATTTATATGTATATTCAAATATGTAAGAGTCTATACCCTTTTTTTCTATTTAACATAACAGCGTCTGTTGTAATTTTCATGTTAACTTTATTTGGGCTGTATTTTGTTTTAAATATAAATCTACACCCTGGGGACTGAGCCATAATTCAATTAACTTCTATTGTCTATTGTGTCGGGATATTTTAAATGTGGCTGGACACCAAATCTCTTTCTCACCCTTATGTGCTTTACATAGTCCTTTTGTAGGATTCCTGAGGAAGAATTTATCGTCCAGAAAATATCCTGTTTAGTGGTCAGAAATCTCTTTTAAGTAAATTTCTAGTACACTATTTCCCGAGGAGAGGCAGTTCTATTACAAACTCGTAAACTATCAATAAGACATTATTTTCTTTATTCTTCCACTCATCCAAGCTGTCATCCTCCTCAAAAACCTCCCCACGACATAGTCTACACAAGCACCCATTTATGAAAGTCTGTAATTTTGTGTTTGTTGTTTTAATTGTTTCTCATGTTTCAGCACCAAACAATCAATAAGGTTTAACATTGACTTATAAGTGTGGACAGCCTGAAAATTACTGTTTAACGGCTTATTGATTCTCTTCTCGTCTTTGTGTTTTCGAAAGTGTATCTTCGACGTTGGTTTTCTAATTTACCAAGAAGCTGTCTTGCCAAGTGTTGTGTGACAACTTAAAAACAATTAATAAGAGAAGACTCACCTGTTCAGACACATTGATCAATCCCCGGTTTTAAGATCGAATTTCGGGAACGCGGGCATGCTAACACCACTAGTAAGCTATAAGATGCATAGCTTTTCCAGATTTTGACACAAAAGTGGCTTATTCTTTGTTAAGGGGCGAAAAAATGGATATGCGTGTTTCTATCGAACGCTGCTTTCTCGTTATCTTGGTTATATTTATTTTTATAAGTTACTGGAGTGAACTTGGATATTACGTACAAAAGTAAATATGTTACCACTTAAGTATTAATAAAGCTTTAATACATATTTGTTAAATATATTCATGCATTACATAGAAGTCAGAATTGATTTTCACAGATTCGTAAATGTTTTTGTCTCTTTTGTTGTTTTATATTTAGTCTTTCTTACCACATGCGTTGAGTTATTCCCTTTTGCCTGTTTTTACTCTAGGCAGTTTTAAAAAGTGTTTATATATATATATATATATATACTGAAGCACATTAAAAACGCACCACCTGTATAATCCAGGAACAGAGTGTGAAATGTAAATATAAGTGTTTACAAGTTTACATATTTGGAATCTTTATTCATTTTTCTATGAATCCATGCTGGTCATTAATTTGTACATTTGACTGTTATTAAATTCATTGCATTCTGTGCAGACAAGGGAGAAAACAAAAAATGCAACCAATAAAAAAATTCATTCACACTATCCTCAGTATCTGGTATGTCCACCGTTTGCTTGCAAACAAGCTTGGCAGCGGCTCTGCATGGAACGCACAAGTCTCTGAAGGAAATTCCGGGGAATCAAGTCCCATTTACGTGTAAGAGCAGCTTCGAGCTGTTGCAGATTAGCTGGAGAACCTTGCCTGTAGACTCTGCGTCCAAGCTCGTCCCACAGATGTTCTATAGGGGACATGTCTGGTGATAGGGCAGGCCAATCAATTGTCGCAATGTTCTATTGCTGTAGATATTGCTGCGTAATGCATGCGGTGTGCGCACGTGCGTTATCCTGCTGGAGAAGCTGCAAGTCTGGATAATTTGTGAACGCAGGAGCAACCAATGCATCCAGAACCTCATCTCGATATTTCACAGCATTAACATTTCCACGGAAGACGTGAAGAGGCAAGCGATGGTGAAAACTGAATCCTCCCCAAATGTGAATACTGCCACCTCCAAATCGGTTGTGCTGACGTACACAGCAATCTGCAAAGCGCTCTCCACACCGTCGCCAAATCCGCATACGTCCATCAGCAAAGGATATGTTGAATCTTCTCTCGTCTGTGAATAGGACAGCATTCCACTGCAGTCTAGTCCATCTGACATGTTGCTCTGCCCGTTGCAGGCGCTACTGACGATGTCTGTGAGTCAAGTTTGGCCCAACATAAGGTCGTCTTGCAGTAAGGCCTGTATCTCTGAGTCGTCGTATGACTGTCATTCGAGAGACTTGCCCACGTCTACCCACTATTGCTCTTGCTGTTTGACTTGCCGGGAGAGAACGATTCCTTAGGTGACTCAGCACAATATGACGATCTTGCGCAGGGGTAGTAACTCGTAGTTCACCACTCCGAAGTCTATCCCGGGCACTGCCAGTGGTTCCGTAACGTTCATTGAGACGTACAATAGTGCTGTGGTGGCAATTCATCCTTCTGGCAATGGCCCGCGAGCTCATTCCGGTCTCTAACATACCAATGGCTCGTTGGCGGTCGTTTTCAGATAGTCGTGGCATTTCAAGCACATGTACTGGGTGTTTTGTCTCAACGGCCTTTTTATACCGAGTATACTGCCACAACGCGTACACATTTTCAGGGTCATAGCTGTTGGGAATCGTGTTGCACGTGTAACTTTCATTGTTTTCATGTAGTCTGTACACAAACCCGTGGGTTGAATCATGCACTTTCCATTCCAGCAGCCATTCGCTCTCTACCACATGACAAACACGGGGAAAATCCATTCCCACACTTTTTTTTTCCAGCTTCTCGGCATCAGTATATATAATAGTGGTGCGTTTTTAATGTGCTTCAGTATATATATATATATATATATATATATATATATATATATATATATATATATATATATATATATATATATATATATATATATATATATATATATATATATATATATATATATATATATATATATATATATATATATATGTGTGAGTGTGTGTGTGTGTGTGTGTGTGTGTGTATAGGCACAATTATTTTGCCCTGTGGCACAATGTATCAGAATGAAAACGTAAGTATCATTAGATGTTTAATTTTCTTTGGCATGCAGAAATTTTTAACAATTCGTTAAGTAGGTTTAATATGAGTATCATGTGCTAATATATGTTAAAGAGATGTCGGAAACTTTTTGTAACAATGATTTACTATTATATTTCCAGTGGCGTTTTCCACAAGTGGTATCCGCTCGGAAGGTTGTGCACCAATGACAGCTGTGTTGTTGTGGATAATTTACGCAACAAATCAATTCAGATCGACCATAACACTTTTATAGATAACATTCACAATGAATCTTCAAAAGTAATTCCAACCTTCTTTATAACTGCTTATGACATGAATATTGGACGTCTGGGAAATCAGATGTTCATATACGCCTCTCTACTTGGTATAGCTAGAGCACAAGGGAGAAAACTAATAATTTCGCCTGGTTCAGACCTGGAAAATACCTTTAAGATACAGTGTGTGGCTTTTAATGACACTACTGGACAGTAAGTACATGATTTTTTTTTTAAATATTTCATCATTCAACATATTCATTCAATCATTAATTCGCTTTCCTCTACACCGCTCCACCTATGTCCCAGTCTTGACATATGGATGCGAGTAATGGGCAATGACTACAACCCATAAGGGCCAGAACCGGACCTCGGGGATGAGGTGTCTGGGGGGGGGGGGGGGGGTAAGGTAGCAACGGGAGACATGGTCCGCAACCAGACGATACGTCAAGGCCTAAAATCCCACCCCCTGCAGACCCAAGTAGAACAGTCCCAACTAAGATTGTTTGGCCATGTCTGCAGAATGGGAGAAGATCGGCTACCACGACAAGCATGGGAAACAAAGAGCCAGGGATCCAGACCCACAGGACGACCCAGAGTCCGCTGGGAGGACAACATTGGACAATCTTTGAAGGACCGAGGACTGGAGTGGAGCCAGGCCAGGAGGAAGCCAGGCGATGTGATAGTCTGGCGCTCACTCTTCCAAACCTCTACACCTCACGGTAGAAGGGGAACGACTAAGTAAGTAAGTAAGTAAGGTTGTGCAACAATGACAGCTGTGTTGTTGTGGATAATTTACGCAACAAATCAATTCAGATCGACCATAACACTTTTATAGATAACATTCACAATGAATCTTCAAAAGTAATTCCAACCTTCTTTATAACTGCTTATGACATGAATATTGGACGTCTGGGAAATCAAATGTTCAGATACGCGCCTCTACTTGGTATAGCTAGAACACAAGGGAGAAAACTAATAATTTCGCCTGGTTCAGACCTGGAAAATACCTTTAAGATACAGTGTGTGGTTGTTAATGACACTACTGGACAGTAAGTACATGAGTTTTTAAAAAATATTTCATCAGTCAACATATTCATTCAATCATTAATTCGCTTTCCTCTAACGGCATAGTTAATTGGTTCCAGGAGCGAAACTGGTAGCTTCAAGTTCCAGTTTATCAGCTGTAAATGCGCCTTTTGTGAAGAGATACTATATAATTTAATTTAGCTCGTACAAGCGCCTAACAACTGAATTAACAGTAACATTCTTATTATTTGGCTCTATGTATATATATATATATATATATATATATATATATATATATATATATATATATATATATATATATATATACGAGGGGCGTTCAGAAAGTAATGCACCACATCGTTTTTCTCAGAAGCTGTTTATTCAAAAAGCATGAAATTTATACACAATATACAAGGATATGTCTTGTAAACATCGGTATTATTCAACATAATCCCCATCAATTTGTACGGCTTTATGCCAGCGCGAAACAAGTGCATGTATTCCTAGCCCGTACCAGATTTAGTCTTGATCATGTAGCCATTTCTTCGCTGCATGAATCACTCCGTCATCATCTTCAAACCTTGTCCCACGGAGTACATCTTTAAGTGGACCAAATAGATGAGAATCAGAGATTGCGAAATCGGGACTACAGGGTGGATGGGGTAGTACAGTCCAACCCAATTTGGTGATTGCTTCCCGTCCGTGTTGCCAGACTTGTGTGAGGTCGCGCATTGTCGTGAAGGAGAAGCAGGTCTGCTGGATTCTTGTGCGGCCGAACTCTGCGAAAACGTTGATTGAGTTTTTTCACTGTCTTAATGTAAGCTTGCGAATTGATTGTCTCTCCTCTTGGCATAACGTTCACAAGAATCACACCTTCAATGTCCCAAAAAACAGTGATCATGACCTTTCCAGCTGAAGGAATTGTCTTGAATTTCTTTCTTCTTGGTGATTGCGGATGATGCCACTCCATTGACTATCTTTTTGTCTCAGGTTCAAAATGATGGGCCCAGGTTTCGTCACCTGTAACGATCTTAGCCAAAAAGTTATCTCTATCAGCATTGAAACGCTCCAACAATTCAGAAGAAATTGCTTTCCTTTGCAGTCGGTGGTCATTTGTGAGATTTTGAGGAACCCATCTTGCGCAAACCTTAGAAAATCCGAGAGTTTTTATAACTGCATTTGCACTACCGATGCTGACTGACAGCGGTAAGGCCAATTGTTGAGTAGTGATTCGCCTATCAGTAAGAATAATGCCCTCAGCGCATTTCAACATTTCTGCTTTGGTGGCTGTGGCAGGACGTCCACAGCGCGGCCGATCAAGCAGCTCCGTATCTCCACTTCCTGATTCTTTGATTCTCTGAACCCAGCGACTGACTGTACTCCTGTCTACTGCAAAACTTCCATACACATCACATAGACGCTTGTGAATATTCACAAGTTTCCTTCTCTGCAACGAGAAATTCTATCACAATTCGCTGTTTATAACGCAAGCTGCTAACACGCTCCATTTCAACGGTTTAGCGCAGCCGTATTATTTGGCCGGTTGCGGTGCAATTTGGTGCACACATTTGGCACATGCCATATTTGAAGTGTGCAAAATTTTATGCTTCTATCTTCATTATTCGTTGAGAAAACCGATGTGGTGCATTACTTTCTGAACGCCCCTCGTACATATATATATATATATATATATATATATATATATATATATATATATATATATATATATATATATATATATATATATATATATATATATATATATATATATATATATATATATATATATATAAAAGATACTGATTCATCCGTGTGCACTTCAATCTGTAATAACTAAATCAACAATGAATTTGGAACAAGTTCACCATTTATGGAACAAGTGTAAATAAATATGAACTAGTGACTACTAAAAATAGGTTTCATCATTGAAACTGATATCGACTTTAGGAAGCTTAGTTGTTGAATATAGATCAATACGTTCTGTAGTGTTGGCCTGTTAAAAATGCCACTTAGTTTCCAAACTGCTAGTGTTGATGGTGCTGTTTCCGTCAGTTCATCTCTGTGGCAAGGGCACGTCTCGTGTTCAAGGCAGGTATCTTCACAACCCGTTGAATGTCGATTTCAAGTGTCGATCGCAAGCTTTGAACCACAGAACAGCGATACAGCTGGTATCGTAGAATCGTTCCTCAAATGGTCTCGTAAACTCGTACCACAAACTTCAGAGGGAATGAAAGAACAAATTCCGCTGCTAAGTGTTTGTTTTCCTGATATTAATCAGGCGCGTTTCCCGCTTTCCGTAAACCGATTCTTTTCTCTGAATGTTTATTCTCCCTGAACGTATATCGTATAACTCAGGGGATGTGATGAAAATCCCCATTCTTTTAGTTAATTTACTGAGGAAAATGTCGACTGGACAGCAGCAAGTGGCTTGTGCTTATGCCCACGTTCACATCTGGTGTTTCCGAAAAAAAACCTCCATTCAACGTGAATGTATATTAATCGCTAAACTGCTAAGCCAGCAGCATTCGAAAGTGCATGTTATAATAACATCCCTCATGGACTTTTCTGCATGACTCATTGTGACAAAACGGTTTGGTCATGTACTTTTGTACCTCTCGCTCTCTCTCTCTCTCTCTCTCTCTCTCTCTCTCTCTCTCTCTCTCTCTCTCTCTCTCTCTCTCTCATTCATCCACATATTATTTGACATATTTCATGCACCTCCATTTTTGCCCTTTCGCCACACCCAGACATATTTACGTTTCACTAGGTGAACCCTAACAATACCAGGCTAATTACATAGGTCTGCGGTAATACGTTTATTACCTTAGGCGTCTGGCCACCTATGAAAGAGTCAATCTCTATTGACACAATATGGTCGCTCACGACCAAAAGATCTTTCTTTTCACGAGCGATGAAAAGAAAAGCTATATTGTCTGTCTGAGAGAGCTGTCTGGGGTGTGCGAAGACACAGGTGATGATTAGATAATCGTTTCCGCTGGTCCATCTCGTATCAATATTACCGATAATCTGTCTAGGGAGACAATATTGGTGTGAAAGCATCTAGACAGGCAATGAGTGCACAGATGGGTTTATGAATTTTGCATAAGGATGCAAGCGAAAGTATTACGACTTATTAGAAAGAGGTCACGCGATGGAATTTTAAAACATAGAAATTTTAAAACACGCGGGGGTTTTATGATTTAAACACCTCAAACCAGATAGTGCTAAAGAGCTTTCGATTGGTTTGATTTGAGAGTTTGAATAGACATTGACTTTCATTGGAAAACACGTCGGAAGTGCAATATGGGATTTTGAACTGAGAATTGGAAAAATAGTCTAGCGAAATCGGAGTCTTCTTCTTCTTCCTCGTTCGTCCTGAAAAGGACGGTGGTTGCGTTGTGTCTGTTTACGCCTAAGCTGTGTAGCGGAAGGTTTTATATGTGTGAGATGATAGTGCTAGAGTAGAAATAGTATTCTCTCCAGAATGTGTGAGGTCCCAGTGACAGAGAAGTACACTGGTATCACTCGATAGTCACGGCTGTGAAAGTATCTGGACTGAAAATATTCAGAGAACAGTCAGACCTTACTGCGCCACCTCCGCTATGTGACCACCTGTGATATAATAAAAATTCAACCAAACTCAGTATCAACTATATTGAATGAATAAAGCTGGTGAATACAATTTATATCCTCTTTATTTACATCTATCTAATTGTGGTGATTGTGTGTGACTGGTGATACAAAAGTTATATTTATACAAAACCAAATTGGCGAATTCAATTACAGTTTTTGCAAGTTAAACTAAAATGTCATTTCTTTAGACTCTTCCAATTAGTTGGGTAATAGACTTCTTCACTGTCTTATTCACTTTATAACTTTCACTAGTTTATCACGCAAATTGTCATCACAAAACTCTGCTTGACAATTATCACTTCTTGGTTGCACGATTGTCACAAATATCACTCATCTGTTTAGTTAATCAGTGTTCATATGAGATGTACAGCTTCAGTAGGTCTTGCTTCTACCAATCCAGACACTGCCGGGGCGATTCGCATTGATCATCGAGCAATTCTTGATCATTGACCTCTGACTTTTGGTTGACAAGTATGAACCTGCAGATAATTGTAGGATATGTGGCTATTTGTGGATAACAATTACCACATTCCTATTGTAGGTGAGATGAATTTGTTTTCAGATGTATGCGTGAAAATGCGTGATTATGGATCAGTGACAAGACAGGTGTCTACTGTGGAACATTTTATAAAATCAAATAATACAAAATAATATGTACACACATATATGGTATGAGGTTATAGTATCCCCCTGCCTGACACGTTAGCTCTGTAAAGTGCATTAACTTGATGACAGAATGAATAAGCCCTGATAATGATTGTTGGTAGTCCTGAAAAAATTGTTATTAGTCCTGAAAAGGATTGTGCTAGCCTTGATACGGACTCAGTCATGGTGGTTATATTTCGGGTTCCAATCTTCAACAATCATATCAAGTAATCAATTAATATGCATGATACTTTCATAACATATAGATTAAACAAATCCTGAAATAAAAGTTGTAATTACTGTATTATTTTACATAGTAACTTTACATACCCTCGCAGGATCTAATTAAGATCAGTAAAGACTGGCTTTAGTGGAGTAACAGAACTGCCTGGCTGCAAATAACAAGATATTGGCCTCTGCACGTTCCTCTCTCTCCAGCCGTTGTCCTTCTGTCTTGCTTCGCTGTACAAGTGAATTTGAAATTGTTGTTGTTTTGATGAAATGATGGGTGGAGATCGGGCACTCAACCTCTGATCATTGTTGCCTCTTCTCTTTCCATCTTGGTCTACCCTGTTCAACCTGAAAGTTGGTTATAATTGGGGTATTTAGTGTCATTTTCTTTACTAATTTTGTATTCAATTTAAATAACTGTTGTCTTTTGCAGTTGCTGATTTTTATTTATATTAGTATTTGTCAATTTTATTTTCTCTTTTGTATTGTTTCTAGATAACTATTGTCCTTTACACTTGGTTTTAATTTGTATTAGTATTTGTTCTTTTTGAGTTGTTGTCCCTTTTTTTTTTTTTTATACCTTGTCTTTCCTTGTCCTATGAGTAGTTATTTTTTTTTTTTTTGTTAATGCTTTGTTAGTTCTTGCTGCTTAATTTCTATTTAGTTGGATGATTTTCCTGAAGTTCTAACCTTATATTTTTTCCTTTGTTTTATGTATATATCTTTTAAGTATTGATTGGGCATCTCTTGGGGCATCTATACTTAAAACCTTATCACCTGTTAAGTCTATATTGTGATTTCTATAGTAAGTTTTTAATTCAAGCCTTTGTTGTTCATACTTTTTACAGTGGATCAGGTAGTGGTCTATGTCATTCTCTTCCTGACATTCTTGGCAGTGTGGTTCTTCTACCATGAAGTATGCTGCACCGAGTCGGAGACGCCACAGTTTTTTGTTCGATGGTATCTTTAATTCTTCTCTGACCTGGCATGTCCTCGTTGGTTCTTTCAGCAGTTTGAACGCGTGTCTGCCTTTTCTACTTTCCTTCCATGTTGTCTTCCATTCCTCGTTTATAGTTTCCTTCACTTGGCTCTTGATCTCTGACCTTCCCAGTCCTGCTTTTATATTGTTTTTACTTGTTCTTCCCTTCTTGGCATTCTGGTCTGCCAACTCGTTGCCAGCTATACCTATGTGTGCTGGAACCCACACTAGCCTCACACTACATCCTCTGTTCTCTAGTGATGTATTAATTGCTAGAATTTCTTCCTTTATGTCTGGCCGGCTACATTTACCTGGGTGTTCTAGTGCTTGTAGTGATGATAGTGAGTCTGTAAATATCGTAACAGCTTCTGGTGGGTTATCTTCGATTATTTCTAGACTTTTAAGAATTGCTACCATCTCTGCAGTAAAAATCGATGCCCCTTCCGTTATACTGTAGCTCTTTTTTATTCCCCATTGTGGTATTACAACTCCGGCACCTAGTTGCCCACTATCACCCTTGGATCCATCAGTGTAGACGGCCAGACTTTGTTTAGTTAGTTGCTCTATGAACTTTCTACTTATCATTTTGGCTTCCTTATCTTCTATGTTTTGTTTGATCTTTTCAGTAAGTGAGTAGTCTATGATTGGTGATTTTAGTTCCCAGGGTGGTATTTTGCTTCTGTATTTATTACTATTTTCAATTGTGTTTGATAGTTCTTTGAACTGCATTAGGTCTTCTATAGTTCTCCATCCTGTTGGATATCTATCTTTATTTAAGGGGACGTCCCATACACTTGGTTGGTTTTTGACAAATGCTTTATGTGCTGGGTGGGTCACTTCTTGTGCTACTTTACTCCAATAATTTAATCTCAGTTCTTTCCGTCTTAGACCAAGGGGAGGTATGCCGAGAGCTACTTCTAGAGCTTCTACTGGTGTCGATATAAATGCACCTGTAATAGTTCTCATGGCTGCATTTTGAATCCTGTCCAGTTTTGCTTTGTTAGAAGCTGCAGCTGAGTCATAGACTATGCTGGCATAATCCAGTTTCCCCCTGATGAAGGACTTGTAGAACATAAGCATTATTTTATTGCTGGCCCCCCATCCATTACCTTTTACAATCCTTAGTATATTTAGGGGTCCCCTACAGCTTTCTACCAAATTGTCTATATGTTTATTATAATTTAGTTGTTTATCTAAAGTTACGCCCAGAAATCTAGTTGTTGAGGAGGTACATATTTTCTGTCCTTTAATGGTTATATTGAACTGTTTTGTTTACATTAATTTGGAAGCCCCAACTTTTCATCCACTCTGAAACTTTGTCTATTTGATTTTGAAGTTTTTTGTAAACATGGTCCAAGTTTTTTCCAGATCGCCAAATGGCACAGTCATCTGCAAATTGTGATACTGCATTCTTTATGTCATTAAATTCATCTGCTAAATCATTTACAGCTATAGTGAAAATTGAAGGAGAGATCACTGATCCTTGAGGAATCCCATTCTGTTGTTCATATATTTCTGACCTATCATTATTCACCTGTACAGCAAAATACCTGTCCTGTAAAAAGTTTTCTAGATACCTATAGGTTTTACCAGTAATGCCAATCTTTTTCATTTTGTAAAGAGCTCCATCGCGCCAGCATTCATCATATGCTCTAGCTACATCTAGAAAGACTGCTACTGTTTTCTCTTTCCTCTTGAACCCTAGCTTTACATCATGTTCTAATCTTACAAGCTGGTCTACTGTACTTCTGTCTGCTCTAAACCCTGACTGGTTTGGGCTATATAACTGGTTTTTTTCCAGGTAGAATTTAACTCTTTTATTCACAACAGTTTCCAGTATTTTACCTAGTTGTGATGTTAAGGAGATAGGCCTATATGAACTTACTTCATGGGCTTCCTTATTGGGTTTTAGAATGGGTACTATCATAGCTACTTTCCATGCTTTTGGTATCTTTCCTAAGTTCCAGATTTTGTTATAAAGTGAAGTTATTATGTTTATAGTTCTTTTGGGTACTTTCTTAAGGATTTCATAACTAAGTATATCTTGCCCTGAGGCAGTATTAGATTTATCTTTTATTGCATTAGTTACTTCAGGGAGCTGTCGGGCGTACAGGAAACAAGGCTCGCAACTCCAGCAAACTTCCCAAAATAGTTGTAACTTCGAGGGGGGTTGTGCTAAATGAGTTTCCAACCTTGGTCTCGTGCATTTCACCTTTCCCAGTTCAAGCCTTTGGAGTTATATATTTCCGTTCTCCGTGAGTTGACCTTTATATCCATATGTTGTTTTCCCATATCTGTCGTGTTAACGATTTTATATTGAATTATGAATAGGAAAAACACAGGATTTCTCAATGCACGGACACTATTCTTGCGAAATTCTTCACAACTACTTACTCCCTTCTGATTTCCTTGTACCTATACATAAATGAAGATATTCCCGTCAAAAGGAGACCATTCTCATCCTTGTCTGTCATTCCGTTCTCCTTCCCGATGTCTAATTCTAACCATGATTTCGGACGATTTATTCTTCCTTATACACTCGCCGAAGTCATTCTATCTGACCGTGGGAAACCCCTTCTCTGATTGGCTGCCCTAGATACACACAGGAAAATACCCCTGCATTCCTTTGGTTCAGGTCAGCACACTGGTGTCCCACTTTTCGGTCTTCAAACATTTAACTAGGCAATGCGTAACATGCGACAGCTGTGATATCTGCACCTTTCGGTCGACACATCCGACTTCTGCACAGCATTTTTTAAGGACCGAGTTTGCCTTCCCATTTCGATCCTGGTCCCGTTTGAATAGAACTGGAGAAGATGGTAACTCAGTGAGAGATAAGGTAAAGTAATAGATTTCACGATGTGAAATGGTGAAAAGGCAAAGTCTGTCCCTGGATTGAGAGAATACTCTAGTCCAGCCTATCTTATAACTGCAAGTTTGTCTACCAGACAGTTTACCTTTCGGTATATATTAACATACATACTATTTAACCACTCACGTATACACACACATAGATAAGTGACGACAACTTGACGCACAAACGTGAAACTATATTAAATGGAGTCGGGGTATTGGAACGAGCTGACCGACACTGGTAATTAAGTTTTATGTTAAGTTTATTTATCATAAAGAAAAACTTCACAACATTCAGTATCAGATATCAAATATAAAAAATCATAGGTTATAGTAATAATAAAGAAATAGACACATAAGTGCAATTCCCTCTATTGAGACAAAATCCCTTTAGAAGGAAGATATTAAACCCCCGAAAGGTCAAAAGATTAGCACTATGGTACATATTTTGATTACACTGTAAAGAACAGAGTTTTCTAATTTCATCTATCCTGAAAATAACAGTATTAGCAAACAAAAGAAAGGCAAAACAAAGTATGTATATTGAGTATACGTTAAAAAGATAGATTCATTCCTTCTTTCTCTCACTTCAGACAACTGTGGCCACGTGCATTCATTCTTACCTAAATGTTGAGTAATAACGTCTGGAACGGTTCTTCGTGGTACAAGCAGCAAATCCAGTATTGGTTTATTTTGGCAAAATAAGCCCCAGTTCCTCAAATACTGAGTACTTCTCTTATTCGGGGAACACTTACTTCGTTACTGTTACTAGGATTCTAGTTATGTCCCATTGTTGAAGGTGAAAGTTTATCTAACTTCTTGCCAAAGTATGTAGAGTGTTGCAATGGTCATCAAATGTTGTATCATAATGTTGAAGGTGATGTCTTTGTTGTAGAAGATGTAGAGGTAACAAATACTGGCACTTGAAGTGTAGAGTATCACCCTCAGACACCAGAGATGATGAAGGCGTAGTAATATGGTGTCTTTGGTCTGGTTTGTATATACATGTTGTAAGTGTGTAGCTAAACAGTTAGCAGGACAGTCCACACATGACGTCACGTAAACACACGACGTGGAAGTCAATTAATCTGGTAACAGCTGGTTACGTTTCCAAACATTTATTGAGACGCCACAATAGTTACGATGACATTGACGATCAATCACAAGCAATGTAAATCATATCAATCAGTATAAGGTAAGGTTCCCTCAATAAATGAGCATTCTAATAAGCTGATCTCATGGATATGATAGCTTCAGCAGATTCAGCTTATTCATAAAAAATATGCGAGTTAATTAACTCTTTCCTGATACAAGTAGATCAGATATGTAGGCATGTTTAAGTACCAGCCGCACGAGCATGGCGGACTATGAACTCAGTTCACGTTGACCTTCTGTGGACATATTTTATAAGTCTAACCTTCGTAAAGGCGTCTTCGTTGGCATAACGAAGTTCGATGAACGTAATATTAATTGTTCTGTGGGCATAAGTAGCCTGAACCATAGATATATTAGGCATCGAGATATCTGGTGTGCTTCTAGTAATAAAGTCTCTCCCCACCTGACAGTGCGAAACGAGTCAAACAGTGGTGTCTAACCTCACAGACTACAGGACAAAATATGAAGAGCAGTTTTACCTTTATGTTCAAAAAAACACCACAATTCCAACCGTCTCCAGACGTTAGAATTACACACATGGGATTAATATGAATAAACTTGCCATCAAAATCACAGAAGGTCCTTTCCCATGATGAAAGAATACTCGGGGACACAAGAGCCTATCTTGCCCCGACACTGATCACATCTCGCCCGAGTTCTGCCACAAACTAACTGGGCGGAAGCTTGTTCAATCTACAACCAAAAAGACAGACATGCGCAGAGAACCATTCCCGTGAGAACAATTCAGAAAAGTACGTAGCTATGATCCTATACTGAGAACGACATATAAAATCGAGCCTTATAAGGAAAGAAATAGCAACATTGCAGGTTGCCAACCACTTCTAAGAAAAGTAGACCTGTACGCTCCTTAAAAGGACATGAACCGAGATCGGTATGACATTATACCGGCAACCTTCGGTCACACGAAAAATAACTACACAAAGTAAAACAGTGAGTTCATTTCCCGAGTTCTATCCCTTGCATGAGGAAAAATTAGCGTACACTGTTAACGTTGCATAATTCTTATGTGTAACACCCATCAATTAGTCCAGGTCGGAAAATAATAGTGTTCACAGTGTCAGTATCGAGAATTTTTCAATCAATTAGAGATAATGTCAGGTATGTAACTCTCTCGGGATAAAACAACTCGTCACACCACAATGATCGATAGTCGGGAAATGTTAATGTTTTGTTAATTTAAGCCACTGCGGGTTGACTGCATATGACCATGTGAAAAAAAGAAATCTGGATATCTACAGGTCCAGTTACAAATGTATTCTTATCGTCCTTTGGCTGGTACACTCTTTCAGGGTGAAACAAGAGGCCAAACCGGTCCCTTGCAGACCCGAAATTAAAATAAGAATGTTTTTCTTTATCTGTAGGACTTAGATCCGTTATTCTCAGATTCAGGTTAAGGCCACTGGTAGGTTAAGTTTGTGATCCATACTAGATTTTAGGAAGAAAATACAAACATTTAACCACAATAAAATATATTCTATCCAAACCCGCGCAACGGTATAATTTATTATTAATCCACTCGGTTATAATATTAGATTAGAAAGCACCAATGTAACACTTATCTTATCGTTCTTATAACCTGTGAAATAAATTCTAGTCAATTACAAAAATTTACACATGATGGATAGAAGATAAATATAAATATCGTCGGTCTTACATTGCCTAGTGCATTTACTAGTCAATTAAAATATCTCTTACTGGTTACTAGCAATTAATTAAATTTACGTTACGGCTGGAAGAAGGTCAGATTCTGAATGAAAGTTAAATTTGCCACTTACGCTGACCGATAGACTTTCGCAACGAGCAAATCGTGTCTCTTTGATCTCGTCTCGTCTGTAGCTTAATTACCTTCACGAACGAACGGGTGTGGGGGTGTAACTGTAATTATTTCCCCTTGACCAATATAACGAACAAAAAGTACGTCAATCGACTTATCTCCCCCTGTTCTCCTTAGTTTATCTCCCCCTGTTCTCGCTACGTGCATCATAGTCTGACATGCCAGACCATCGACTGCCAAAGATACTCTTTTATGGTGAGATGCAGAAGGGTATACGCTCCCGTGGTGGCCAAAAAAAAGCGTTTCAAAGACACGTTATATACGTCATTGAAAACCTTTGACATAAACCCACACACATGGGAAGCTGCTGCGCAAGACCGAACTGCTTGGCGCACATCTCTTCGTAAAGGTGCAGCGGCATGCGAATCATCCAGAAGAGCAGCAGCGGAACAGCGGAGACAATGTTTATATCATGTAATATATTTACATTCTCTGTCACAAATAGTTACTTTGGGTTCGAGGAAACAAACTATCAGACTGTTCGTAGAACAAAGCTATCAGACTGTGAAGTGTCATCATCACAGAATAATTGACGAAACCACGGCTGCAGTAGTCATCGATGCTAAGCTAAGTGCTTACTAAAAGGCAACTGCAAAGAACATTAACATTCCTCTTTCCAGTTTCTATGAAGATAAAACTTTTATCTACAATTCACCATCATGTCATCTCTATTTTAACCTGTTAAAAGTAATTGATTATTAAATTTGTTACATGTATTTTAAACATAACAATCATAGTTGATTCAGTTATTATACGTATGAAAGAAAACGTATGAGCAAGATTCTTTAATATATATACATCTAGACATATATTTACCTCTATAAAGCAAATTTTTAGAAAAGAATTTTGCTGGATTTACACCAGCTGGGGGCTTGAACGGACTAAGGCCATTGCTTAATTCTTCATAAAAGGCGGCTGACCGATATAAGTTAACAATGGCCCTGCCAATGCAGCATTGTTCTTGACTTCGGAAATATCTTATGAACACTATCTTGGGATAGAAGCGACTATCTACAACTCTGCCAAGAGTAATCTGATGCGAAGGAGACACCTTTGACAACCCATTTTAGATACTCTTGTGTTTTGGTCACTGGTGGACCACTACTGCAGAGCTAAGGGGAGGCAGCCCGCGACACTCATGCGTTTGTAAAATTCAAACGCTCACTCTTCGCATATGGAATTGTTATTTCCGTCAATTCTCTGTAAAGATTATCACTACACCTTCTTACATTTATCTTGCTCATAACTAGCTTGTCCGGGTGTTTACTTAGATGTATCTGTAATATGTCAGTAGATCGATCATTGACCGGTACTCCCTATGCAAACAACCACTGGGCGTCATTAATCGAAAATACCTTGTCGCCAGACTGTACCTGTAACTCATCTCCGCGAGGATGGACAGGCAAACATGACACGTATGAATGGAAGAAATGTAAACATTGACTTGAAAATATCAAATACTGTCGGAGGTGGGAACATAGAATGTGCCAACAATCGAATGGGGCACATAATTAGTACGTACAATAAAGGTAGATCAATACTGCCGGAGATGAAATGAGAGCAAACAAAATTATTTGACACTGTCAAAACTCACACAGTTTATAATCTACAAGTATGTCCAGTTGTCTGTGATTCGTGCGATTCCAACTTTCTGTCGGTCTTATAATCTTTTTTTTTTTTTTCAGCCTCTTAAAAAATTTGTATTTCTGTTATACGAACATTTTTTTCACACTCTGAATCATTCATTTGTTTCAACCATATGGTATATTTACGTGTAAAATTGTCAATATTTGTTAGAGTCAGCTTCCGCTGTAAATTTCTCTTTATTACTTTCAATAATATCTCCGTAACTGTTTTACAAGCGATCGTTTACTCTAAGAGTTTCTTCAAAATTCAGCAGTTCAGTTTATGTGCACATATATCCTCTACACATACAAAACTGTGATTCCTTGACATTAAGCATATAGCGGAGCAATACCTTGAAGAAACTTTGTAGTATGCTAATCAGATGCTCATAAATATATAAGTAATAATATAATACTGCAATACTGTTTTGTCAATATTTTAGATTTGTTGGGAGTGCTGTATGTTCTTTCAGTACCTGTGATCTACTTCCCTGACTATCTTTTTTTTTTTTTTTTGCTTTATCCTCATGTTTTCATACGTCAGTGTTTTTCTGTAAATTATCTGATTTGATGGCCATTTTTTTTTCTTCTTTCTTTTTTTCTTTGGTCTTTGGCTACTGACCGACAAAGCAATCAGTGACCATCACGCCTGGTGGCGTCTTGTAGGACAGCAATAAATGTCTTCAACTTGATCGGTCGGCAGTTATCCTTCGTGTGGTGCACCAACTCTGGTTCATCCATCACTGCCTCCACAGTTCTTCACAAGTTAGCTTTTGACCGGTCTTACTTTCATATTTTTTTCTGGAGTTCAAAGCATAGCAGTTCTGATGATAGATACGTGATCTCTTCAAAGGATGTGGCCAACTCAGATGCAGCGTCGACCCGCTATGTTGGTGCGTATGTCTTCTTGGCAGCTCCGAGTTAGCAGTTCTTGGTTGGTGATAGTGCTAGGCCATAAAATTCGAAGAGTTTTCCTTAGGCATTGATTGTCATTTAACGTTTTATAATCCAAGAGCTTCGTTTATATATGCTTCCCAGCGAAGAATAAATTATACTCAAAGGAGTATAAAGGTGAGTTCTTTTGGTTTTAATACAGCAACCACTGTATTACAACAACCGGAATATATTCATTTATTTCTGTTTTAGTACTTTCATGTTCTAGGATTATTTACTTGTAGGTCTTGTCATTATCATCATCTATATCTCGCTTCCTATGAAGCCTGAAACCACTCTGGAGGTGGTACCCGTGAGGAAGCCTACGCTAAAGTACAAATTCTTACAATAGTGGTTTGTGTAGCAACTTGCTTTTTATGATGACGTACTAGCGTCATGCACAGCTTACGATGTGCTTGAGGGACCTACAGCGCTATTCATTCGTGGTCTAATGAGAGACCCACGGGACACTATTTCCCCGTTTTGTTTCACTTAGGCCGTCATTTCGGCTAAGTGATTAGAGCCCTTTCTTCCTGCGGTACATTTACTGGGATTTCGGGATCGAAATCTGGTATCGTCACGCTCCAGCATACCCAGCTGTAAATGGATGTCTGACTCTGTTCATGAGTAAGGGAAGGCAAAGGTAGTAAGGAAGGTTACTGGTCATTACTATGCTGAAAAGTTAGACCTTGTATGGTGAAGTTTCTAACACTTTACTTACCTACGTTATTCGTCAAGCGATCATTATCCTCATAAGACTGTGCGTGGCCCCGGTTGCCGGGTCTTCCCAGTTCAAATGGGGCAGAACTGAGTGTCTGTCTAGATGACGTCCTTCGGCACACGGTGTAGATATACGGCAGTAGCGCCATTGCTCGTCTCGGAGATATAGCCCCCCATTTCAGGGTAGGGAAGAATCCTTCCAGTGGCGCTGCACGTACGCCAATTGGTGGGGGGTTCTCTGGGGTTGCAACAAAGCCCACGGCCGCTTGGTGACTGGCCTCTCTGCCAGCCACCTGTCTTCGGGGTTATAACCCCCTTTGCAGGGTAGAGAGTTATCAAACCTCGGGGCAGTACACACTCGCCAAAGTTAGCCTGTTCCGAGTCTAGGATGCTCCCTGGGGTTGGAAAAAAGCCCAAAACACACCCCCAATTGTCCAGTACCGTGTGGATGCACGGCGGGTTGCTGCGCTATCGTCTGGAAGCCCGGCGGGTGGCTTCCCGGCCGTGTGGCAACACGGGCCTTGTGTAGAGACACGTCGGTGGCTGCGCCACCTCAGCACCAGGCTGCCCGTGTCAAGGGTAAAAGAGTTTGTTACTCGCACTCTGGGGATCAAAAGCAAAGCAAAGCAACTCACCTACGTTAATTTCTGCTATGGACATTTTTTTTATCTTTACATGTAAATCTTTTCATTCTCTTTGGTTTTTGTTTCAGGTGGCCCGTACTTGATGAAACCAGTGCCTACTCTTTTAACACAGGCTTCATGAACTTGCCTCAAAAAGATTTGAGAATCAACGGATATCTTCAATCGTTTTTGTATTTCAATTCCATTGTCGATGAGGTGAGGCAGGAGTTTATTTTCCAGGATTCATTGGCTACAGCTGCTTCCACAATCCTTCATAACATTTTCGTAAAACATCAAGGTTCTTTGATTGTAGGTGTACATGTACGACGCGGAGATTTTTTATCCAATCAACATCTGGGATACGGTGTCCCGGAGAAATCCTACTTCATCAAAGCGTTTGATTGGATAAAATTAAAGTTTCCTGCCAGAAATGTTATTTTTCTAGTAGCCAGCGATGATCTAGATTGGTGCAACGACAAATTGGCGGGAAATAATGTTACTGTTGTGCAATCTGATTCCCCAGCTGTCCACCTTGCCGTTTTGGCCAGTTGCGATCACGTGATAATTTCAGGTGGTACTTTTGGATGGTGGAGTGGCTGGCTGGCGGGTGGATACGTAGTTTATTATACCGGGTTTATGGAAAAAAACACTTATTTTGGAGATCAGTTCACTGCAAAAGATTATTATCCACGGCTTTGGGTTGGATTTGGAAACTAGCCAGTTTGGCGTTTCAGTGCATAATTTATTCATGGTGGAAGTACTGTACTCTAGCAGCAACCAGTCACCATGATGTCTTCCTTTTTTTTTTCTTCATTCACTTTCAGACGTCAATTTGAATATGTTTAAAGAAAGCAATGGTCAGAATGAGGTTGTTAGTCTACCCATAGAGTTAGTTCATGAATGTTCCCGATGCAGACTATGCATTCTTTCACTGTTTTTTTATTTTTTATTGTTTTTTAGTGCAATGAGAATCATATGACATGAAGACAACACCCATTAAAGAACTGGAAAAGATTATATAATTTTAACCACTAGAGGATCTAGCAACAAGTCGAAACATTCAGAAGCCAAACGGATCATCTAATATACGAACGAATAAATGGTCTCGGAAGAGGAAGACCGCTGCGAATTATCTTTGTGGAATGAATCAAGAAGTCTAAATTTCAGGAAGCGGTACGCATTAAAGAACAAAAGAATGTGTTGTAAGTTCACACAAACACACACACACACACACATATATATATATATATATATACTATAACCTCTACACCTCACGGTAGAAGGAGAACGACTAATTAAATAAGTATATATATATATATGTATATATATATATATATATATATATATATATATATATATATATATATATATATATATATATATATATATATATATATATATATATGTGTGTGTGTGTGTGTGTGTGTGTGTGTGAGTGTGTGTGTGTTCATTTTAGCAGATATGTTTTTATATTAACTCAGCTAATATCAGATATCGAGAAGTTCAAGAGGACATTTTATTTTAATAGGTTTGGAATATGTTTCGACTACACATGCCCAAATATTCTAGACACGTGGTCCTTTGCATGATAACTTAAATGCAGAGCTATTTAAGACAGACCCAGAGCTAGCAGCAGAACTATTAGAACCACTATTTGCACAAGTCTGGAAAACAGCGACAACACCAACAGAGTGGAGAAAAGGAATAATTGTCAAATTGCCCAAGAAGGGAGATCTTGCAGACTGCAATAACTGGAGAGGAATAACTCTTCTCTCAGTTCCCAGCAAAATACTAGGCAGGATAATTATACAGAGAATCTCAAAAGCAGTAGACCACAAACTGAGGAAAGAACAAGCAGGATTTAGAAAGAACAGAAGATGTGTAGATCATATATTTACCATCAGGAACATTATAGAGCAGTGCTAAGAATGGCAAAGACAGCTGTACATTAATTTCGTTGATTTTGAAATGGATTTTGACAGTATACATAGTTTATGGAAAATACTGAGGGCTTATGGAATTCCAAGCTGCATAGTGTCAATCATAAAAAGCCTTTATGCCAACTTTACGTGTAGCATTGGGCAGAGCAACCTAACCTTTGAAGTGAAGACAGGAGTACGACAGCGATGCCCCTTATCAACCACTCTATTTTTAACAGTCATAGACTGGGTGATGCGTCAGACAACAGAGGGCAATCCAAGAGGAATAAGATGGACTACATTTTCTACATTGGAAGATCTGGAATATGCAGATGACATTGCACTGCTAGCACATTCATATCAACACATCCAGGAAAAAACGGATAGACTTAATAAGTATAGCCAGCAGGTGGGCTTGAACATCAACCTAAAGAAGACAGAGGTTATGACGCTCAATGTGAGCAACCCAGAGCCCATATCAGTAAGGAATCAGCAACTGGAAAAGACAGATGCCTTCACATACCTAGGATGCATAGTAACACCAGACGGCGGAGCAAGCAAAGACATCAACAACAGAATGAACAAAGCAAGAACAGCCTTATTTAGTCTAAACAACATCTGGATGTCTTCTCAGAACAAAACAAGCACAAAATTAGGATTATATCAGAGCTGTGTGCTTTCTGTGCTTTTCTATGGCGCGGAGAGCGGGAGAGTCACAGAGAAGGAAATGTCGAAATTGTCCTCTTTTCACACAACACGCCTAAGAAAAATTCTCCGAATCTTTTGGCCGAATACCATCACCAACCAAGATCTGCTTACTCGGAGCAAGCAAGAGGACATGCACACCATCATAGCTGGCAGACGCTGGAGCTGGGTTGGCCATGTCCTCAGAAGAGACCCCGATGCCATCACAAGAACAGCTATGCTATGGACCCCTGAAGGAAAACGAAAGAGAGGCCGACCAAAAACAACTTGGCGGAGGACTGTGGAGGCTGAGATGCAAAGAATGAACCAGAGTTGGGGCACTGTACGAAGGATGGCCGCCGACCGAGCAAAGTGGAATCAATTTGTTGTTGCCCTACAAGACGCCACCAGGCGTAATGGCGACTGACTGCTTTGACGGTCGGAGGCTAAGGATCAAAGAAGAAGAAGAAGTGGTCCTCTTGTTGTATTTGCAAAGGATCAAAAAAGAAGAAGTGGTCCTATGGTTGCATTTGCACATAGAAAAAAAAACCATTCGTTGGACATGTTATCTGAAAAGTCTTAAATCAATGGAATTACTCAACATACGCTTTAGTGCTTTCACAAAATGTATTTCACATTTTCAAAATATGTGCACCACCTATCGATCCCCGAAATTCTCTGCACTCTCTGAGCCGGAGAACATTTCCAGTCTTAGGTCAAGATCATCCTCGGTCAGGTGTTACAGGATTGGCAGTTTATAAGGATGGAGCTTCTTCTTCAAAAGGTAATGCCTCGTGCTATTGGGCACTCTGATTTCAGTGCTGCTACGTCTTATGGATTTCCGTAGGCTGCCGATGAAACTTGGCAACCACGTCACTTACAGAAGGGCGGCAACATTGACGCTTGTCGGCGACTATTCACCAGTTTTCCAGACAGCGCTCTGTATTATTGGTTAAGTGTTCTTTACTTAATATGAAGGAGCCCCTCAGTAAAGCTATTTATGACAGGGTGGTCGTACGTGATCACATTCTCTATCTCAAAATGTTGAAGCTATTTTGTCTTCAGCCTCTGGCTTTTGTTTGTTTGTTTGTTTTTTTCCTTAACCAGCGGCACTTGGGCTTTCAGCCCTTCGGCCCAATGACATGTCATTGCGAGGCTGGGGAACCTGAGGACTTTCCTTCCAACCCGGTCAGGAGCTTCGCTCCTTCCCATCCACAGAGGGTTTATCTCAGGAGCCGTTCAGGTTATTCAGTCAAAAATCCTTCAAATGACCGCGCCCGGGCTTGAACCTTGAAAACCTGGTCACTTGCGCAACGTTGTAACCATTACACCAGCGCGGCTCCCCTGGCTTTTGTTAAAATATCTAAAACATAAGACGATCTTTTATTCTGTGGGTGTGTGTGTTTTAACATGAAATTTGGTTTAAACGGTATGAAAATACTAATAAAATGTATTATTATATCACCAGTTTAAATATATCTAATTTCGTAAATAACAAAGTTAATATATATAATCACTAAGTGCAGTTTTAAAACATACTAAAGTTGTGCATTTGATTTATATAGTCTTGATTTGCTTGTTATTCGGGGAAGAAACATAAATAGTCCAAAGACTTATTCTCTGTACCTGTCGGAATGACTTTTTGGGTTTTTAAAATTGGAAACACAGCCCTAGAAAAGGAGCAACAGAAACGAACCGAAATATCGTTGATCTGGTCAAAATGGCCGAACCCAAGAGCCGATGTAACGTTGATTGCATCTTGAAGAGTTTAAAAAAAAACATTCGTTCGTTCTACTGTATATTTTGAAAAAAACGCTTCACATAAGAACGCAGCATTTAATGTGTAATTCAGGTTTGTGTGAAATCCAATGACAGGATCACCAATGTCAATATGATAGAGATACCAGTGGAACAATGGGTGATCAGAAGAAACCAGCGTTGGATATGATATATATTGAGTAAGCCAGTTCATAACATTATCAATCAATCAATCAATCAATACCCTTTAGCTTCCCAAGGAGCAAGAGCCTTTAAGAAACACATGCCATGTCATTCTGTCACGTGCCATCAGTTCAAGTTGTTTCCATATTTTCCTCATAATTTTCACTTCTGTCTCCAATTTTCTTCTCCATGTGTTTCTTGCCTACTTCTGCTTCTCTTACCCTGTGTGTTCCAGAATAAGGGCTGCTCTGTAATGCTATCCACAGGTTTCTTCAGTGTTTGTCCTACCATCTCTTGTTCCACTAGCACTTTTCTGGTTCTTGTCATCCGTTTTATTTTAGTGATCTTGTCATACCATATTAATCCTTTTATTTTAGAAAAAGCAAAGAGCTGTTAATAGACTCAAGAGCTCGGCAAGGGAGGCCAAGGATAAAGTGTGGGAGGACTTTGTGACACAGGTGGGCACGGAAAACACCCTACGGTAATTCTGGTCCTTACATTGAAGAATGAATAGGAAAAGTGCAAGCAAACTCATCCCTAATATCAAAAGCTCTACAGGACTAAGCCTGAAGACGGACGAAGAGAAGGGAAAAACATTATTCAGTCGACATGTGGAGCAAACGGATAAGGGTGACAAAAATGCCCGCCTGAAAAAAAGACAGTATTCTCGAAAATGCCCTAAAGGGCCAGATATATTTCGATCTCATTTCTGAAGACGCCGTGATGTACACATTGAAAACCAGCAGAAACACTGCTCCGGGTCCTGATGGTGTACAATACCATCACATTAAACAGCACGACGACACAGCCATTATAAATATAGTGAGCTATTTCAACCCCAGCATACAGAATGCTGAGGTGCTGGAAGACTGGCTACACAGTTACCTTCGGTCACTCCCTAAACCTAACAAAGACCCCACACTGCTCAGCAGCTATCGAATTATCACACTACAGAATGTCTATGGTAAATTACTTGAAAAGATAGTTGCAAGACAAATAATGAGTCACTTCGAAAGTGCACAAATCCTTCCTGATACCCTGGGTAGCTATACACCTATGAAAACAACATGGGGTAACACTGGAACGTTTGCGTACGGTAAGTACGAGAGATTCCAGGGTAAAAGAGAAACGGTGGCTGTCGCAATTGACCTAGAGGATGCTTATAACAGTGTGCATTTTGCAACCCTAATAGACTGCATACTGGCATGTGGTGTAAACCCTAGAATGACAAGGTGGATAGCAGCTGCCTTAATGGAGAGATAAGTTGCATTTCGTTTGGGAACATGACATCAGAAGCAATGCGCATTTACCTGGACTACCCCAGGGTTTTCCACCATCACCAGTGCTGTTTAACATCTATACAGCAAAAGTAGCAACCTTTCAACCAACAGGACTGGGACGAACATTAACTTTCGCAGATGAATTACTCATGAACAGAACTGGCTCAGACAGACATGAAATGGTCCAAGGCATTCAAGAGACACTACATGCGGTTTCTAAATGGAGTGAGGAAAGTGGATCAAAGGTCAATCCCAAAAAGGCCTGTGTGATGTGGTGCTCTTTGAACAACTTCATAGTGAAAGCAGACCTTCCAGATATCACTTTTAATGGGCAGAACATTGAACGGCAAGACAGGCTGAAGTATCTGGGAGTAACGTTTGATCATGGGCTATCAATCAAGTATCATGTCAAACTGATCATACAGAAGTGCAAGCGGGGACTGGCAGCTTTAAAAACAATGACTGCTGCGCGCTTGGAACAGAGACTATTGTTTCTCCTGTATCATCAGCTCATGATTTCAGTAATCGAGTACGGGCTAGGAATACTCACACTGTCAGTGCCACAATGTGAACAACTGGAACGCATTCAGAGTGAAGGAATGCGACTAGTTTTGGGCTGTACGCGTGATACCCCTATTGTGACAATGAGATACCTGCTCGGATTGCTGTCGATTAGATCCAGATATGCGATGGCCCAGGCAAAAGTTTATTTGCTGGTAACCACCAACAAAAGACACCCCCTACACGAGAATGTTGCTAACATCAAAGGAGCAAGAATCAAGAGGAGGATGTCATGGATGGCAAAGGCAGAGGCTATGAATGGTCAGGTGACCAGGGTTGAAAATGAATCCATAGAGGAAGAGTGGAGTAAGTCAGGAGAGAACTGGACAAATTACCAGCAGGTCATCATTAGCCTTGGCAGAGAGTGTGGATCTTGGAGCAATAGAAAAGCAGAGCTGGAGATTAATCAGCTGATAAGTGATCATGTTGGGGATGATGACGCCATTGTGTACACTGTTGGGTATGTAGTGTGTGGTAAGAAATCAGGATGGGGGTTCTCTGCGAGAATAAAGGGCAGGGTCGTCGCTGAACAGAGTGGAGACTACATGACAACAACCTCCAACATGAGAATGGAGGTAGAGGCAGTTACTGCAGTACTGAGGTGGCTGTCTGAAACTCCATCACCCAGGGCAGTTATATTGTCAGACTCTCAAGCCATGCTTCGGAAAGTTCAGAACGGATGGCTGCGGCAGGAATATAAAACATCAATAGAATCCGCAATCTGCAAGAACTGGTGTGGATCTACTGTCCTGATCATGCAGGGGTACATGACAATGAGAGAGCTGACAGACTGGCCTCGAGAGCACCCATAGTAGGGACACTGGGCATAGATAAGGGAGAGATACTAAGGGCTATTAATGATCGCCTACTGGATAATGACACTGCAATGGATGAATCAACAAGGCTGAGACTGTTGGATTTTGGCATCAAACGTGGGACTAGCAGAAATAGACGTGAGAGAGGATGTATCCGTCGTATGTACGTACAACCAGCGTGCTACAGGTACAATTAGCATTCATACTCTTCGACATTTGCTGAGGAAGCACCTATGATTAACAATAACAATAACAATCCCTCTATTCTTTGCAACCACCCAAGTATGAAAGTTCATAACATTATAAGACAGTCTTAATTCTGGAATCCCCAGAGCTAGAGAGGTCTAAGAAGACCAGAAAAAAACACGTGGAAAGAGAACTGACAGGAAATAGATAAAGAAGAAATGGAAAGAATAACACAGGACAGAAAGGTTTTCTTGAATTTATTGAAGGACTGTGCTTCTTTAGGAGCTCAATGGTACTTAATTTTTGTAACAGGGAGTTTGAGAATCAAAAATCCGGTTTCATACATTTGCGTAAGGGAAATGACCTGACTTATATTTTATATAAAAGGGCGAAAATCCACGACCTATATGATTTATTATTAAAGGGTGACTATCCATCAACAGTAGTGTTTTACGCCCCTTGAGTAAAAGTGCAGACTCAAGTTTGGAGTTCTTCGTGGGTGAACTCGGCTAAGTTGAGCTTGCACGGAAAATTACTTGGTTGTTTTCGAGACAGACGATCTAGAAAGTTCGTAAATAGTTGTAATTGTAAATCGGGGTTCTAAATTAAGTCAGTCAGATTTTGAACGCGTTAAGTGTAGGTTCAGTAGAAAGGGCTCTCTCCCAAAGGTTAAAGTATTTTGAAGTGGCAAGCTGTATTGAGGGTTATCATCGGACAATATGCCAAACGTTTGCTTGCTTCTGTGATAACAGAAAAATTAACTATTGTCTAGACACTCAATCGCTTTGTACGCCCCTATGACAGTCAGTTATATCTATTCTGAGGACAAGAGGCAGTGTCGCCAGTTCAAGACTAATATGCGTAGATGTTTTTCAAGTCAGACAGGTAGTTTCACCAACACATGATAAACTATTTAGTACATGACAAGAACGATAGACAGCAGCTAGTCCTGAGAAGTAGGAAATAGTAAACTTTGGTGAATTTTCAATCCTGACGGTTAGGCCAGTATCATCTAAGATTTGCCAAGTTGAGAGGAAGAATATAAGAACATTTTGTAAAGACAATGTTGACATTGAAAATTTTTAGAGGTGCAGTATAACATTGACAGCAGTAGTTTTCCAAGTCGTGACCACCAGAACAAAATATAGACAGCTTAACTACTGAAGCATCATGACTGAACGAGAGAGCGAGACATTGGTATAAATATTTGAATTGAATTTGGTGCTGTACCAAACTGCCAATCTTAGGTGAAGGTTGGGCTCACACTTTATTTTGTGTAAATAAAGTTTTATCTTTATTTGCTACTGCTGTCGGAGTAAAGTCAGTCTTAGATCATCTAGATCACTCATTGCTTGTCTGTTGTGAACTGTTGTCGTAACATCATCAACCAATAACCTGCCTACTGTTAGGGTAGTGATACGAACCCACTATACATCATCATCACCAACAGCCACATTTTGATGATTGTGCATTCGTTTTATTGGCTTAACTATAACATTGCTCATTGCTCAGTTGAATATACTTGTGTTTCATTTTAAAAAAACTGAGTTGATTTAAGACCCTTTGTTAATGCATTATTTGGCATATTTTGGTACTTTTGGCGTGTTAGGGCATTCTGTGACATTTTTCGGTTGTGTTACATTTTTTGTGTTGCGTTTTCAGTCATTATTTTGCATATTTTGGCAATGTCAATAAAGTAGCATTTTTTAGTGTTTTATATATATATATATATATATATATATATATATATATATATATATATATATATATATATATATAGATATATATATATATATATATATATATATATATATATATCTATATAGTGGAGGGTGTGTGTGTGCATTCGTGTATGTTTTTGGTATATTAAATTGACTTTCAGTTTGACATTGAAAATGTAAAAAAAAATGAAGTTGTATTTTTACATCTTCTGTTTTGTTTTATTGGTCATTTTTTGTTGTTAGTAACATAAAGAAATTCAGTTTGGCACAGTAACAGCAAGAAATTAAATTACATTTGTTATGTTATTTTTGTTTTGTTTTATGCCTGTCATTGTCTTCTTTTAATAATGGAAAATAATTTTAGTTCAGCTGGGAAGCTAAAAAAGAAAGTTGTGTTTTTTTTAGGTTCTTTTATTATTTTATAGGGCATTTTGGGTGTTTTTTTTTTGGGTCATAATTGCATATGTTTTAGGTCATTTAGTAGCAATATTTTTAGGTCATTAAAATCCTAGCCCTAATAATGAATGAATGAATGTCACATTTGCAAATCCAGAGAAAAACGCTATAGAGAAATTTCTGGTGCATTACGTCCATAGCGCAAGCAAATTTTGGCATCAAGTTGACTGCAACAAGAGAGCACATTTCTGCAAATCTTCCAGCATTTAGAGCTTTTTTTAATTATCAATTCTGGTGCTGAATTTGAATTCATAAGATGGTGGTCAACTATCCTTGCTTACAATCTTAGTTGTCCTCTCTCTCTCTCTCTCTCTCTCTCTCTCTCTCTCTCTCTCTCTCTCTCTCTCTCTCTCTCTCTCTCTCTCTCTCTCTCTCTGTTTTTTTTTGGCCCATTTTGTCAGAAGCTATTGTGTGCTCCACCCTTTTTACTTCATACAACATGCCGGAAATACTCGGATACATCGTTCTGATGTGCATGTTTCTGAACTTATGTTTAGCCAGAGAAGTTTCATTGCTCATCACAGAAAAAAAAGCATCTTTGCTTTCTTGCCACTCTTTAAGTGTCATTGATTTACTTCGGAATGATAATGAAAATGAATGAAATAACCACAGAAGAATGAGTGACGTCATTAGAACATGCAGCAGATGTATCACAACATAATTATTTTCCCCCTATGTTTGGGCCGGTTACTTGCTCAGTATTTTAGATATACTTTCAAGCGTCCATTGACAGCGTTGTTAGAGCTCTGGTCTCTCGCGGCACAGATGCCGAGTTCGAATCACGGTACCGACACGCTATAGTCTACCCAGCTGTAAATGAGTAACTGACGTTAAGTTAGGGAAGGAAAAGGCAGCGAGGAAAGAAACTGGTCACTGCTGGACTTAGTATGGTGAAGGCTCTAACACTTAACTCCCCTACGTCAGTATCTCCTATGGGACTACCTTTCTCTTTCAAGCGAACTAAAAATTTAAAAGAACACATCATATTTTATACGCCCTGGATTACTCTTCTTCTTTGATCCTTAGCCGCCGACCGTCAAAGCAGTCAGTGGCCATTACGCCTGGTGGCGTCTAGTAGGGCAACAACAAATTGATTCCACTTTGCTCGGTCGGCGGCCATCCTTCGTACAGTGCCCCAACTCTGGTTCATTCTTTGCATCTCAGCCTCCACAGTCCTCCGCCAAGTTGTTTTTGGTCGGCCTCTCTTTCGTTTTCCTTCAGGGGTCCATAGCATAGCTGTTCTTGTGATGGCACCGGGGTCTCTTCTGAGAACATGGCCAACCCAGCTCCAGCGTCTGCCAGCTATGATGATGGGCATGTCCTCTTGCTTGCTCCGAGTAAGCAGATCTTGGTTGGTGATGGTATTCGGCCAAAAGATTCGGAGAATTTTTCTTAGGCATGTTGTGCGAAAAGAGGACAATTTCGACATTTCCTTCTCTGTAACTCTCCAGCTCTCCGCGCCATAGAGAAGCACAGAAAGCACACAGCTCTGATACAATCCTAATTTTGTGCTTGTGCTGTACTGAGAGGACTTCAAGATGTTGTTTAGACTAAAAAAAGGCTGTTCTTGCTTTGTTCATTCTGTTGTTGATGTCTTTGCTTGCCCCGCCGTCTGGTGTTACTATGCATCCTAGGTATGTGAAGGCATCTGTCTGTTCCAGTTGCTGATTCCTTACTGATGTGGTCTCAGGGTTGCTCACATTGAGCGTCATGACCTCTGTCTTCTTTAGGTTGATATTCAAGCCCACCTGCTGGCTATACTTATTAAGTCTATCCGTTTTTTCCTGGATGTGTTGATGTGAATGTGCTAGCAGTGCAATGTCATCTGCATATTCCAGATCTTCCAATGCAGAAAATGTAGTCCATCTTATTCCTCTTGGATTGCCCTCTGTTGTCTGACGCATCACCCAGTCTTTGACTGTTAAAAATAGAGTGGTTGATAAGTGGCATCCCTGTTGTACTCCTGTCTTCACTTCAAAGGTTAGGTTGCTCTGCCCAATGCTACACGTAAAGTTGGCATAAAGGCTTTTTATGATTGACACTATGCAGCTTGGAATTCCATAAGCCCTCAGTATTTTCCATAAACTGTCCCTATGTACACTGTAAAAAGCCTTTTAAAAATCAACGAAATTAATGTCTTTGGCATTCTGAGCACTGCTCTATAATGTTCCTGATGGTAAATATATGATCTACACATATTCTGTTCTTTCTAAATCCTGCTTGTTCTTTCTTCAGTTTGTGGTCTACTGCTTTTGAGATTCTCTGTATAATTATCCTGCCTAGTATTTTGCTAGGAACTGAGAGAAGGGTGATTCCTCTCCAATTATTGCAGTCTGCAAGATCTCCCTTCTTGGGCAGTTTGACAATTATTCCTTTTCTCCATTCTGTTGGTGTTCGCTGTTTTCCAGACTTGTGCAAATAGTGGTTCTAATAGTTCTACTGCTAGCTCTGGGTCTGTCTTAAATAGCTCTGCATTTAAGTTATCATGACCAGGAGCTTTCCCATTTTTTAACCCTTTGATTGCTGTGATGATTTCTTCTTTTCGTGGGATGTCTGTATTAACATCTAGATCATTTTCAGCCTCAGGAACATTCAATTGTGTCTCTGGTGGTTCCTTATTCAGATTTTTTTTCAAAATGCTCTGCCCATCTTGTTTCCTGTCCCTCTACTGTCGTGATGAGATTTCCGTGCTTATCCCTTACTAATGTAATATTGTTTGCACCTCGTTTTCCACTGATGATTTTAGTTATTTTGTATACTATGCTTTGTTCATTTCTCAGTGCTGCCTCTTCTTCCTGTCTTGCAAGGTCATCCAGAAATGTCTGTTAGCACGGGTTTGACGTTTAACTTCCTTGTCCAGCTGACTGTACTGTTCACTATATATTGCCTTTAACCTGGGAGACTTAGCTTCTGTTTTCTTTCTTTTCATTTCCTTTCTCTTCGCTATGGTGTTTAGCGTATCTGGAGTTATCCAGTCTTGGCTCTTTCTTTCCTGGAATCCCAAGCATGACTTGCTGCTTTCCTTGTATATTGTTGAGATGGTGTTGAATCTAAGGTCAACATCATCGGTCTCTGTTCTTTCCTGGCTTCTGATAATCTCATATCTTCTCTTTACGTCGACCACGAAAGCTTTTCTGGTGAGGGGATCCTTCAGTTTCGTGATGTTGTATCTTTACTGTTTGACTGCAGCTGGTCCAGCAGCTCTGAGTTTCACTTTCAATATTGCTACTACTAGGTGATGATCACTTCCCTGGGTAATCAGAAAACAATACTCTTGGCTGTGTTCGTTACTATACAATGTTCTACTTGTGTTTGTCACGTACAGAAAAGTGATACAAATCATACTACAATGATACAAATTATTTTATTGTTGTTTGTTATGTGACATGTTGCTTAATCCCAAGCCTTCTCCTATTCAGTGAAAAATTAGTACATCTATTTTAGGCACAACACTTTAAATCAGTTTAGGTAGAGGAAAATGTAGCCAAAATCAGAGGCGTAGACCAGGTGGAAGGTGTCTTCTTGGGTGTACACGGAAATGATCAAATTTTTATATTGGCAGCAAGGATGGCAGTTAGCACTTGACGAAGCGGGCAGTCATTGTCAGGAGAAGTCCTTTTCAGGGTTTCATCAAGCTAAAAGATAAATAGTAAATAAATGACACGGATATGTACCTATTAACGATCCAGATTAATTGTTACGTGGGGTGATCGTGGTAGACGAAGCACTATTTTTGTGGTACCCAGTTGGCAGAGAGGATAGCAGCGACTCGCTCCCGTAGCTAGCTCGGTAGGTTCTGGTT
The DNA here is from genome assembly GCA_024509875.1 of Oreohelix idahoensis. Taxonomy (NCBI): domain Eukaryota; kingdom Metazoa; phylum Mollusca; class Gastropoda; order Stylommatophora; family Oreohelicidae; genus Oreohelix; species Oreohelix idahoensis. The sequence goes on from JAMPIV010016781.1 coordinate 49,589, forward strand.
CGATTCCCGGTAGGCCTATCACTTCTGTTGTTATTCTGTTGTATAGTCTTCTACTTCTTTATTTCTCACTTCTCTGAAACGTACCTTTGTGTTTTATTTATATTTTTACTGTTTACAGATCTCGGGTTTCCGTTCCTTATTTATTTAGCAGTTAAATAACGTTACTCCTTTCCAGGACAGTCTCTAAGGATGCACTACAGTTAAAACTTGTCTTGTTTTTTAAACAGCAAATCACCCTTTGATATAACCAACGGACTAGGTTGAAAAGAAGTGTCTCACCAAAAGAAGGCAAAACCCGCAAGGGAGAAACAAAAGATAATTTTTATTTGTAAAATTTTTTTTTCAATTTACAATTATTTACGAAAAAAACAAACAACAACAACTACACAAACTACGAGGGGCGTTCAGAAAGTAATGCACCACATCGTTTTTCTCACTTAATAATGAAGATAGAAGCATGAAATTTTGCGCATTTCAAATATGGCATGTGCCAATTGTGTGCACCAAATTGCACTGCAACCGGCCAAATAATACGGCTGCCCTAAACCGTTGAAATGGAGCGTGTTAGCAACTTGCGTTATAAACAGCGAATTGTGATGGAATTTCTCGTTGCAGAGAAGAAAACTGTTGTGAATATTCACAAGCGTCTATGTGATGTGTATGGAAGTTTTGCAGTCGACAGCTCAGTCAGTCGCTGGGTTCAGAGAATCAAAGAATCAGGAAGTGGAGATACGGAGCTGCTTGATCGGCCGTGCTGTGGACGTCCTGCCACAGCCACCAAAGCAGAAATGTTGAAATGCGCTGAGGGCATTATTCTTACTGATAGGCGAATCACTACTCAACAATTGGCCTTACAGCTGTCAGACAGCATTGGTAGTGCAAATGCAGTTATAAAAACTCTCGGATTTTCTAAAGTTTGCGCAAGATGGGTTCCTCGAAGTCTCACAAATGATCACCGATTGCAAAGGAAAGCAATTTCTTCTGAATTGTTGGAGCGTTTCGATACTGATGGAGAGAACTTTTGGCTAAGATCGTTACAGGTGACGAAACCTGGGCACATCATTTTGAACCTGAGACAAAAAGACAGCCAATGGAGTGGCATCATCCGCAATCACCACGAAGAAAGAAATTCAAGACAATTCCTTCAGCTGGAAAGGTCATGATCACTGTCTTTTGGGACATTGAAGGTGGGATTCTTGTGGACGTTATGCCTAGAGGAGAGACAACCAATTCGCAAGCTTACATTAAGACATTGAAAAAACTCAATCAACGTTTTCACAGAGTTCGGCCGCACAAGAATCCAGCAGACCTGCTTCTCCTTCACGACAATGCGCGCCCTCACACAAGTCTGGCAACACGGGAAGCAATCACCAAATTGTGTTGGATTATACTACCCCATCCACCATATAGTCCCGATTTGGCACCCTCTGATTTTCATCTATTTGGTCCACTTAAAGATGCACTCTGTGGGACAAGGTTTGAAGGTGAAGGAGTGATTCATGCAGCGAAGAAATGGCTTCATGAACAAGACAAAATCTGGTACGGGCTAGGAATACATGCATTTGTTTCGCGCTGGCATAAAGCCGTACAAGCTGATGGGGATTATATTGAATAATACCGATGTTTACATGACATATCCATGTATATTGTCTATAAATTTCATGCTTTTTTAATAAACAGCTCCTGAGAAAAACGATGTGGTGCATTACTTTCTGAACGCCACTCGTAGTAATATATCAATGAATTTGTTTGTTTTGTTTATTTATTTTTCCATTTTGATCAACGAAAAATTAATAAATGAGATATTTGATCGGCATCAATTTCTTATGAAATGAAAAACATAGAACACGTGCTAGGGAAGAGAAATGTATTTTACATATAGAGTTTTATAAACAACACAGCCAAAATTGAACATTCACTTCCTATTGAAAAACAATCTTTTATCTCGCCACTCGGACTTCTTTTAAGTGTTAACTTCCACTCACCCTCTCTTCCACACTTATATCTACAATTGAATATATATTGAGTAAGGGGACTCATACACAACAATTGACTTCACATTCAACAATAACAAATATAGAGATAAAAAGAAAATCTGATCCGCTAATAGTTATTTCTATGTTTATTAAAGAGTTAAAAAAAACTATTATGCCTGAGCGATGTCAGGGAAACCAAATAAAATCACAATAACTAGCTTACAGAAAACCACATCAACAAAAAAACCTCAAACCGATTCCGGTTTACAATCTAGAATGACAGCCTTAGTTGAATAAAAAATAATATTAAATTAGGAAATCCACAGGAGGTACCTGGAATAACACAAAAACGAAATATAATCTATAACCCGTCAACGGTCCCCAGTCTGTATATGGCGAGACGACCGTGATCTAGGTACACAGAAAAAAAAAACAACCCACACACTACAAAGCCCAAAGAACAAATGCCGAGAGGTAAACACTCGCTTATAAGTACAACCTAGCACTCCCTCGATAATTCATTAACTTCCACCCGTCTTTGAGTCCCTGTGTTTATATTTTCCCTGTCCGTCAGTTTATGTATTATTCCGCTACACTTGAACCTTATTCTCTTCCCTGTCTCTAAATCGACGAGGGGTGGAAATCAATTTAATCCAAGGATGAATGACGTCAGTGGGGAATATATCCACGAGTGACTAAAATATAAATAAACCCTGACATCCAACGGGTTGAACGAGTTCAAACTCAGATTTTGTGTAGACAATGCACCCTAATTTAACCCACAGGCGCTAGGCCAGTCAGAATGTGACTGCGCGCGGTGTGAACAGGGCCAAAGCTACCTACAAACGAAGTTAGGATTGGCGCACTATTCTGAAGTTTGGTGAGCTTGAGCGTTGGCTATCTCTGGCATCTTTGTACTGCAAGAAATGGTTTTGGTTCCCCCCCCCCCCCCCCCCCCCCCCCCCCCCCCCCCCCCCCCCCCCCCCTTTCTCCCTCCCCCCCCCCCCCCCCAAAAAAAAAAAACCTAACTGGATCCAAATCGGGAATCCAATCAGAACCGGTAAAATCCAAATAGTGAAGGTAATTCCGGCTAGGACTATCTGTCTCCCAGTTTTCTTTTGGTAGTGTATGGGAGCTTTACTGAAAATACAAATACATACAACCACTATAAGCATTTGCCCTTACATAAGGATTAAATATATAGTTACAAACGTTCATAGTACATCAGGCAATGTTTACAGTAAACAACAATGTACGCTCCTCTACATATTAGCTAGAAACGTCAAACCAGTCCGCGCCGGCGGATCTCCTCACACACACAACCATCTCCCGTTCCCGTGATATCAATCGCGCAAACGCTGGTGACTGTGCAGACCAGGGTACGTACACGGGGATTACGTAACTACGTCTAAGGCTTGAATGTAAAAAAACAGGTGCCTTGTTGACTTTGACCCAACCCGGCCTGCGTGCACATTTCCATCGCAAGGCGTCTTTCACAAAATTAATAACAACAATACAAGGCCCATATCGGGTTACAACCACTGGGTTAATACGCACTAACCAACAACAATATTTACATATATGCCATATGGCAAAAGACCTTATAAAGGTATTCATGGGTAATCCTATATGTGGTTTGTACAGTGTACTTTTAGGAGTCATCAATACTGTACAGTTATTTACAACACTAGAAACATTCTGTCACGGAACTCGTAGCAGCCCTTTAAGTTGGGTTTACCGTTGTTTAGGAAAAATTGACTTAAACTCACACCCACTTTCCTTCAAACAAAAAAAGTTACTGATAGGCACATTCTAGGTAATTTAGTGGGAAGTTCCGAACTTAACAATTATTCACTTTCCTGTCATGATAAGTGATAGCAAAAACTTAACACCATATGCGTTCGCCCCTGATGAAGATTATGACTAAGCTCATAATCCACCCACTATCTATTTAATTAAGGGCTCTTACCGAAATGTAAAGAATTCGTAACACCAACAATGGTCTGTAGCTTTTTGGTTGTTGTTTTTTGTTGTTCTCCATATATCATAGCCACACAAAAAGACTGACTTGACATTGTATGTCTGTTAAACGATATAAAACAAACCTATTTGTTGAGTCTAAGATATACAACAGTTCAAAACAGTCTTCAGCCACATTACCAAGATTTTATAAATACTGTCGCGAACATTATGTGTACCGGTGATGTTCCTTAGCGAGTCATGTTTATTTGGTTATGGCTGTCACGACTGGCTAAGAAAATTCTGGCACTCTGTCGGTTAAGACCATCCCTAATCTAGGCAGGTCTTTTAGTCCCTCCCATTTCTTATTATTTTTGTCTCTTGACAGCAGTAGATTGGGGAAACTGGCCTATCACTTTGTAATTGGACAGGTTAACTCCCCTTTCCCTAGCGCAGGTGAGCGGGTAAGTATCTTTAGTCGTTTCATGTCTTATGGATGCTGGTCGGCATAATTTGTAAGGCGTCTTGGGACTCGTTTGTTGCTGGTGGCGGCGATATTTATTAGAGTTCTTTAACCCCAAGTTAGAAGTCGGCACTCTCTTTCTGGTAGAATAACGGCAGAGTTCCCTGGTCTTTAACCCCGGGGAATACCGTTGCCTTTGATGTGACCATGCATGGCTAGAAACTCTACGCCAGAATGTCGGTCCAGCTTTAGTATTGCTTTTATCCAGGAAACACTGGAAACCAAGTTCGCGGGGGCCTTGCGTCATTATTACGCACGATCCATATTTCCGGGGGACTTCGACTCGCAGGTGAGACGAACATCTGCAGGCTGTAGTTTCCTATATAACTGGGCAACTCACTTTGTCTAGCACTTAATGTCTCCAGAATTCTCTACTGTAGAGTGGGCGCTATTCAATAACTAGTACTGACGACCTGTCATAAATGAGCGCTTGTGTGGAATAGAAGAATTGAAATGATGTAACAAGATCACCAGCTTGGATCTGATGACAAGAACCAGATAATTCCCAATGGGATAAGATATGAGATAAAGAGTCTAGAGATGGATACGTCACGCATTGAGAAACCTGTTAAGAACATTACCAGTGTCACAGAACTTTTTGATGTGGGTGAATGATGGAGTGAGTGTAAGTAAGGGTCACTGATGTTGTCAACACTTGTTTAACTCAGGAATTGAGTTCATGCTGACTTCATGTCAGCATTTGTGACGTGTGTGCGCGCATGTAGAAAGCGTGTTTGGTGAACACAAGTCTGTGTGACTGAGAGAGTGCCCGATTGTGACTAGAGGCAATCTGTGATTTCTTGTCGAGTTTGGTGCTCGTATGTTGTGATAGTAGGAAACCGCAGTTATGGTAGATAGAGTAATTATGTCTTAGGTGATACCTATTGTTGTATAGGCGATGCGTTTCCCGCCTAGAAGTGTTTCTGGAGAAACTGCATGCCAGTGTTCGTGGAGAACATGGTAAGACGTTGAGTTGGTCTCGCCTTGGAGATATTGTGGAGTAAGGCGTGGATGGTGGATTTATTAGTGTCCCCTCGACTAGGGACGTATTGTGTGTTGTAGTTGTACGTCAGTGAAGCCAGTCTACGAATATTGTAGTTAAAGAGTTATTTCCAACTCCGCCTAGGCCGGTCCCAAGCCCGGCTGAAAAAGGAGGAGGGCGGCCTGCATGGAGGCCGTAAGGAGGCAGCCCCTCCACCATGCAAAGGCACAACAGGCCAATCACCTGTTTGCTTTAAACTGTGATTACGAGTAATATAAGAGAGAAAACCGGACTGATTCTAAAGGCGACGAACTGGAACGGACTACGACTTATGGAACTTGGAACACAAGAAGTATAAATGGGAAAGAAGAGGAGCTGGTGGAAGAGATGAGGAAAGCAAAACTAGAAATCCTGGCTATTACGGAAACAAAGAAAAAGAGACAAGGAGTCATGGATCTCGATGGCAACACGCTGCTATACAGTGGTGTACCCACATCTGAAAGAGCGAAAGGGGGCGTGGGTTGCATTGTGGCCAAAAACCAGAAAGATAGTATCAAGGGATGGAACTTTGTCTCGGAACGCATTATGGTTGTAAAACTAAAAGAAGGAGAAACCATAGTCAACCTGGTCATAGTGTATGGGCCAAATGAGGATGAGAGAGCAGAGGTCAAGGAGGAATTCTTCGAGCTGCTTCAAAGGACAGTTGATGACTGCCTAGATGAGATTATCATGCTCGGAGATTTCAATGCCAGAGTTGGAAATGACCATGCTAGATAGGGTGGAGTTATCGGAAGATATGGAGAAGCTACTCTCAATGACAATGGAAAGCGACTCCTTAGATTCTGCAGTGAGCAGAATCTGATCATTACCAACACAAAGTTCCCCCATAAGCGCATTACATGCATACACTAGGTGTGAACCAACAAATAATGAGAAGTCAGTGATCGACTATGCCATTGTTAGGAGGAGCTCATTCAAATATGTCCGGGATGCTAGAGTCTGGAGGGGGTCAGAGATTGGAAGTGATCACTACCTGCTTACAATCAAAAGAACAACTGAAAGAGTTGCTCAGCCTAGGAGCTGCCCAGCATCACGCAAGAAACCAAGTAAACGAACGGAAGAAATGAGCATTAAGACCTACAAGCTGAGAGAGCCAGAAATTAAGACCAGAAATCAGGGGCTTATTGCTACAGCGGTGAGAAACACAGAAGAACAACCTGATGACTTGGAAACCATGTGGCTTAAATTCAAGGATATCATAAAGACAGCTGCTGCAGAAGCATGTGGTGAAGTCCGACTTGGGAACAAGAGAAAGAGGACACCTTAATGGACAGAGGAAGTCAAAGAGAAAATAAGAGAGAAAAAATGGCATGGAAACAATACTTAGGAGCTAAAAACACAGCAGGACAAATAGAGAAATATAGAGAATATGTGATACTCAGAACAGATGCAAAGAACAAGGTGCTAGCAGCAAAACAGAAGTCCTGGGAAGAATTTTGAGAAAAGCTAGAAAAAAGATGCGCAAGAAAACCAGAAATTGTTCTATAAGACCCTAAAGAACATGAGGAAGGAAAAACAATGCCCTCTCATATTTATAAAGGATAAGCAAGGCGAATTGCTTACTGCCCTGAAGGAAGTAATGGAAAGATGGAAAGAATATTTCTCAGAACTCCTTGATGGTGAGCAGGGTCAATCATCAGAAATGATAACCACTAGCACAGAAGAGGAAACAAATGGTGATGAAGATGACATAAAGATAGAAGAACTGAAGGCAGCACTGGAGAAAATCAAAATGGGCAAAGCAGCAGGGGATGATGGTATAACACCAGAAATGGTTAAGTACATGGGAGCATCAGGGGAACTATTACTCTTAAGGGTCCTACAGGCAGCGTGGTACAACAAGACCATACCAAAGGACTGGGAGATTGCCATCATAACACCTATTTTCAAAAAGGGTGACAATCGACAATGTGGAAACCATAGAGCATATCCCTTCTCAGTGTCCCTGGTAAAATCTACTCTAGAATCCTAGAGCAAAGACTCTGACACCTAGCTGAGCCACAATTGGATGAGGTCCAGTGCGGATTCCGAGCAAACCGAAGTACTCAAGACCTAATCTTCACACTCAGACAGCTGAGTGAAAAGGCCCTTGAGTATAAGAGTGAGATCCATCTTTGTTTCATAGATCTGGAAAAGGCGTTTGACAGGGTCCCCTGGAGCAAACTTTGGGACTGTTTGGCAAGGAAGAACATTCCAGCACCTCTGATTCATGCTATATAGAGCTTCTACAAGTCTTGCAGGAATTATGTGAGGACAGCAAACCATACGTCAGAAGAGTTCAGGACCACCACTGGTGTAAGACAGGGTGATATCATGTCACCTTATCTTTTCGTACTCCTCATGGACGATGTTATCAAGTCATGTAAGGAGAGAACAAGAACGTATTCAGTGGGGTACTGGAAGATGAGACAGGTATGTATTTCAGAGCTGGCATTTGCTGATGATGTTGCCCTGATTGCTAAATCAGAGGCACATCTCCAATCCAACCTGCAAGTCTGGAAGGAAGAGCTGGAGAAGAGAGGGATAGTCATAAGTAGCTCTAAAACAAAATCCATGGTGATATCACGAGAAGAAAGAAGACATCAGATTAAGCTGGGAGAACAGGTCCTGGAGCAGGTCGACCACTTTAAATATCTCGGAGCTATTATAGACCGAAAGGGGGGCATCAAAGAAGAGTTGGCCACTCGAAAAGCAGCAGCTGGGAGACTTTTTCAGGCCATAAATCGAGGATTCCTCAGCAAGAGAGAGGTTGGTAAGAAAACGAAGATGGCTGTATACCGCTCCCCCTATGTCCCAGTCTTGACACATGGATGCGAGTCATGGGCAATGACTACAACCCATAAAAGTCAGATCCAAACCTCAGAAATGAGGTATCTGAGGAAGGTGGTTGAAGTAGCAAGAAGAGACATGGTCCGCAACCAGACGACACGTCAAGGCCTAAAATGTCACCCCCTGCAGACCCAAGTAGAACAGTCCCAACTAAGATGGTTTGGCCATGTCTGCAGAATGGGAGATGATCGGCTACCACGACAAGCATGGAAAACAAAGAGCCAGGGATCCAGACCCACAGGACGACCCAGAGTCCGCTGGGAGGACAACATTAGACAATCTTTGAAGGACCGAGGACTAGATTGGAACCAGGCCAGAAGGAAGAGAGCCGATAGGATAGTCTGGCGCTCTCTCTTCCAAACCTCTACACCTCACGGTAGAAGGGGAATGACTAAGTAAGTAAGAGTTATTTCCTACAGGCAATGTTAGCCTGAGTGTTATGTCAGCATTCTTGACGAAGTAAGTGATGTTGAGGACGTGTGTTGTAGTATAATAAATATCATGGAACTGTATTAATGGCGTCTTGTTACTTCATACCCCTAGCGTTGTTTGTCACCAACATACGTCACATCTGGAAGGAGTATCCTGACAGCCAGGCAGTCCTAGTTCTAGAATCCACAGGGTAAGAGAAACAGAGGAAAACCAAAGAACACACGGAGAAAAGAACTGGATTCAGACATTAAAGGGATGAAGCAGGCATAGAAGACCTTGAGCTGATGGAACGCGACAGAAGACTTGACATATGTTTGTTGAAGGCCAATGCCCCCTGGGGACTTTAAAGATGAAAGAAGAAGAAGAGTCAGACATGAGGAAATATGACTATAACGAAACTGGAATATAATTTTGTGTGTGTCTGTTTAGTTTGAACTTTGCAATGCACCGCATTTTACTACATTGTCATTACTATGTCCCAGTCTTGACGTATGGATGCGAGTCGTGGGCAAAGACTACAAAACACAAAAGTCAGATCCAAACCTCCGAAATGAGGAATCTGAGAAATGTGGTTGAAGTAACAAGAAGAGACATGGCCCGCAACCAGATGATACGTCAAGGACTAAAACCCAACCCATGCAGACCTATGAAGAACAGTCCCAACTAAGATGGTTTGGCCATGTCTGCAGAATGGGAGAAGATCGGGTGCCACGGCAGGTATGGGAGGCTAAGAGTCAGGGATCCAGACCTCCAGGACGACCTAGAGTCCTCTGGGAGGACAACATTAGACAATCTCTGAAGGACCGAGGTCTAGATTGGAAACAGGCCAGAAGGAAGAGCCGGTAGGATAGAATGGCGCTCTCTCTTCCAAAGCTCGACACCTCACGGTAGAAGGGGAACGACTAAGTAAGTAAGTAAGTCATTATTAATTAGCTTTCGGCATTCTTCGGTAAATAAATGTTATAAAACATAATTTTTGACGATGTTTAATTAACGGACACTTATAAAAACTCAGTAGATGTTCAAACTCCGTTGTATGGATAAACTCGAGTTATTAGCTACGTAAGAACGGAACTCGTTCCCAACTTGAGACCTTACTGTGCAACAGAATGTGCTTCATACAAGGTTCGATGGCATTTGATTTTTTTGGTTTAAACATTATCAAACTCAAATGTCATATTGTTAGTAAGTAATGACCAATTAAATAAAGGGGAGTTGTTTGAAGAACAGTTCCATACTCGTCATAAATATTTCTGCGCAAATGAAATTTATGTATTTGGTTAAAATTTTCCGAAATCCAGACCCCTGAACATATTCTCTAAAACTGCCCAACTCACGATGATTCACGACGCCTGACCTGGCCAGAAGGTTCCGAGCTCAGACAGAAGCTATGGAGCTATCGCGCTGACCTGGAAATGACTGTGGACTTCGTCCTAGCGACAGGACAGCAGATTTAGCATGACTACAAACTGAACGCAGAAGAAGAAGACGAAGAAGAAGAAGGTAAGAGTTGACGCTGAAGCCGAATTCTGAGTATTTCCCAATTAGACAAAATACCTTGCTACGCCACTACTTGAGAAAATGCTAATGCTGGGAGCTGCAATCTGCATTGAGGACAGTTCTTATTTCATTTGAATCACAAATTGTAGATCACATAATTAATGGGAAATTCAGCATCTGTTCCTGGATAGGAGTCTGTATACACAGTCGACGATGTTTCACTCTGAGCACGAATACTTTCGAGTGAGACCAGTTTCATCGAATTTGCACAGTTGTCGCTTTCTAAATTAGTGGTTCTCATCCTTTTTTTAATTACCATGACTCTAATGTCACAGTTTATTATAAAGATTAATTATAGGAATTCAGTTAAATCATGTCACTTAAAATTTCGAGTATGGGAAACATAATGGACACAACACATCGCAATGCTTGTTTTTATATATATATATATATATATATATATATATATATATATATATATATATATATATATATATATATATATATATATATATATATATATATATATATATATATATATATATATATATATATATATATATATATATATATATATATATATATATATTTAGGCAGGCACACAGCTTTCCGATCTCACAAAACTATAAACAATTTATTTATAACTGTGACCCTAATTTATAAAATCCCAAAAAATAACGCATCCCCTTTTAAAGAATTACCTTTTAAGTAACGCCATGCCTCATCTTTACGCACCCAACTTGAATTCCTGTAGGAAAAGCTGCGCAATTGCGGATTGAGAACGAAATGGGATGCTCTGACGAAACGTCGCATTCGTTCATTCTGTTTTTTATGTCCATCCTTTGACTATCTTTCTTTTCGCCCTCATTTAATTATATTTTGGTCGGGTGCATGCTTTCCTTGGATAACAACCAGACCTCAGGGTGCAGCCACTGCTCGCATTTCTTATGTACTACTTGAGAAAAGTCAGAGCTTAACGATGGGCGATGATAGATTAGGAGATTAAAACATTTCGATCACCTTGTCTCGCTAGATCTATCCCATGCTCCAAGGGTGCCTTTATTAATAGTTGATGTAAAATGCAGCTTTTTAGTCATCCTTATTTATATTAAATATTCTTTTAATTCCACACACAAACAACAAATTTAGAACTGTAACTGAAATTTAAACAAAATAAATCAACTACAATTGATAAAACACTAGCTGTAAGGACCCGGCGTTGCCCGGATATTTTCTTTGTAACTGCATAGGAAACTTATGAAATGTCAAAATCAAACTATAATATTTTTATATTCGAGTGAAAATGAATTTTCATTTAAGTTAAGGACTACCGCTTTAAGTGACTATCCTCGTGCCTTGTTTACAGTAATTGCGAGTGCAAGCCGCAGAAAATATTGTTATTCCTTATAGTTTCACCAGAAGAGTGATTTCACTTTTGCTTCCGAGTTTTTCCAAAACACTCTTATTTCTTATGATGGAATCGCAAAAGCAATTTTATTCTGCTTCCGAGTTTTGGCGTCTGTGGCCTAATGGATATGAACGCAGTTTCATAATCCAGATATACCAGGTTCGAAACCTGCTGCAGGCGGTTTGGTAGCGGATCGCTTTGTGTGGATTTTTAACAATGGTATAAGCGCCGTACCGTTCAGAAAGCAATGGCAAACTACTGAATGAAAAAAATTGCCTAGAAAAATCACAAACAGCCAATAAAAGCTGGGGTTGATTGCCACGTCCTGTAAAGGATAAGCAACTAACTTTCCGAGTTTTAGCAAGAAGCAAATTAATATGACACATTTTCCTTTTCCAACCTGGCGCACCAAGAAAGAATTGTCCAACTCATCCTTTTTTAGCGTTTTTAATACTGTTTTTTTTTTTTTGCAGCACGTTCTTTTCAAACATACTCGTATATGCATTATTGCTTGTTAAAAACCCCATGATTATTATTTTCTGTCATACATACTTCATATATAAAAAGGATAGTGAATGTGTTGAGCTGTATTTTAAAAATAAAAGTTTCTCTTTTCGGTGAGACACGACCTATTCAACCTAGACATATGGATATCGCCTGTTATATTAGCACACATGGCTAAATAAAGAAGATCTTTCGTTCTGGTGTATTGTTAAGCTTTGAGCTGGTTTTTTTTTTTTTAATGACCAAAAATAAAAATAAAACTTAAATGTTGCCTTATTTTGGCGAGGCGCCCTCGTTTGAGATTGGCACATGTCCAATTATAGAATACCCAAGGTCCAGCAATGTGATAAAGACCTTTTTCTTAATAAACAATGTTGCGGTCTGATTCAGTTACGAAGATTTTTTTTTTTTAAATAAAATTTTGCCTAGTTTTGGCGAGCCGCGGCCCGTTCAACCTAGCCTGTTATATTAGGGCGCATGTCGAAAAATATTTTTTTCTTTTAACTGCTTGATAAAATGTAACTAAATTTGATATAAACAGTAATAATAACTTCTTCTTCCTCCTGGTTCACCCTGAAAAGGGCGTTGGTTGCGCTGTGTTCGTGTCACATAGGTTTTATGATCATTAAATTGCCTATTATCTTCTTCTTTTCCTGTCACCCGTATCCTCTATTTTTATTATCGCTCTTTACCTTTTTCCTGTGTTTTTCGCATTCGTTCGTTTGCGACTATATACATTAATATTTTCCCATTCTAACTTTCGCCGGGTTTAGTTTCTCATTTTGAAACGCACTAGTGAGGTTATTACGCAGATGCCAGGCTCGGGAGGTTATCGCGTTGTGGATGTAAACTGTGCATGTTCGTTTTCGCGAGACATATAGGCGACACATTTGTCTGCATTTTCACCTGCCACAACGAGTGGTGTCGGCTGAACGCTCAGAAAAGTGCGATAAATGACGTCTCCTTGGCGCAGTTTGAGACATTTTGTCTGGAAATCCCACCTGACACGACCCTCATTGTGGGCCATGGTCAGCGTGAAGTGTGAAAACTGTCGCGGCATTGGAGACTAGCCGTCTGAGATTCGCAACTGACACGCGCCCTCTCGGTCAGTAGGTGGCAGTTACGACATGCGTTTAGGTGTTAAACGTAGTGTTATAGACGGAAAGGGGGAGGCTATTGCGTAGTTTATGGAAATAGTGGACATCTTTGTCTGGCGTTTCATATATACTGGAGGGAGTTAAATTTTATTTTCATTCAGTCCTCTAAATTCGCAGTAGACAGGTTGCTCGGAACAGAATAAGCTGTATAGCGAAGTTTCTCAGTTTGTTTCGACAATTTGTCGAACTTCTAGACTTCCATAAATATAAGCATATAATTCTTAAGTTGTGCGACTACCTGTAGTTCTGTGTGAGGTAAAATATTATATATTATTATCTAGTATTTTGTGAAGTGTTCAAAGTGTTAAATCGCTTATTTTATTACACTAGTTAGATTTGGTGCAGAGCGCTTAATTTATATAGTCTGTATTATTTTCTAGTGACGTGTTTCAGTGGAAAGCAGAATAAATTATAATTTCTAGCTTAAACAACGATACAGCTATAATGAATTTAATTTTACTGCTAAATAATCAGACGAGAATAAACTTGCTAAACTAACTTATAAATGCTAGAAGCCTCATGAGTGTTGACGGAATACGCTCGTATGATTTTTAAATAGAACTTAAATTCACATGCAGTGTTAAACTATAAGACAAGCCACGCTTACAGTTTAAATTATCAGTTATATCCGAGTACATAGTATGTATAATTATTTTATATGTACTTTTCCCATTTTATATAGTGAAACTGTGGTACCCAAACTTTGCCAGCGTTTTAGTACAAGAGACATACCTGTGAGAAACATAAACAGTTTTTTTAACCTTTTAACCACATGGGTTTGCAAGTTAACACCTGTCAGACAGTGCTTGTGTCTTCATAAATAGACAGAGTAAAACTCTCACTAACGGTTTTTTTTATAGAGACTAAACTGTTGTTTATAAGTACTGGGCCTTTGAGCCGGATCAGATTTCTGCACAAACTCTATGTACAAAATTTAGCCGGTGTGGCAATTAACATATTAACGTCAGTAACATTTGACGGAGTTTCGACTAGTGGTGTGGTGACCAAATATAGTCCTTTTCCTGAAAGTAGACACCGATCTGACATTCCTCAATTCTAGAACCCTAAGCTAGCGACACTGTGCTCGATTGTTAACGCTCGTGCCTGGACAGATTTTATGTGACTTAAACAGACATCTAAAACAATAGTATTCCCAAGAGAACGGTCCCGGAAGTGGTGAATTCAACCCATCTTTTTGGACCTGGGGTGTTCTTGGCGCAAGATTACCATTGAAGATTCTGTAGGACCAAGTCTTAAAAATATTGGTTTTGTTCCAGGAGTGGCTATCAAGCTGTGAGTATGTGCACGTGTGCTCGTCTGAATGTATAGAGCGAACGCAGGTCTGAGTGTGATTTTACCTTTGTATTTTGGCACCCATTTGCTGTCTTAAATTTTTTTTTCTGCAGAATTGTTTTACATGGTAGTTTTTTTTTTTATTTCTTAGGCTAAATCAGATTATCCAACTCTGTTCATACATTTACGAGAAGGAAAAAAAAACTCTTAGACTAAACCCTATGTATCTGTGATTCTTTGGGGGCTATCACTTTTGTTCCTTTTAACGGGACTGTGGGCTAAACATCGAGGGGAAGGATCTTACAGTGGGTCTATCAATTCTTGTAGCATTTTTATTGACTTTATGACTATTTTTTTTTTAATGACATTTTTACATGTTGTGACGTAAGTTTACAAATGATAAATAAACTTAACAATAAATTAATCAGCGCGTTGGTCAGCTCGTTCTAAATATCTATATAATCATTTGTTATAGTTTCCCACGTCTGTGTGTCTACCTGTCGTCACTCGAATGTGCGTGCACGTGAGTGGATATAGATATATTTAATGTATATGTGTTAGACTGTCTGACTACTTTAGATCTGACGTAGAAGATAGGTGAGAGAGAGAGAGAGAGAGAGAGAGAGAGAGAGAGAGAGAGAGAAGATTTCCCGCTCTCAGAGACAGCCTCTATCACTATTCCACCACCTCACTCGTGGAAATCTATTTTTGTATTTCTATCTCACACTGTGACTATCACTCATTCCAACCTATTCAGAAGGGACCAACCCAAGTCTTAATTCTCCTATCAAAAATCTACGACAGTCCGTTTACAGCAATGCTGCGATATTTGCACCTTTCGTGCGACACATCCGACTTCAGCACGGCATTTTTTAGGACCGGGTTTGCCTTTCCACTTCGATCACTACTCTCTTAGCCAGACTGCAGTGGTGCAGCCTGTTTCCAGGACCACCACTTGGAGGTAAAGTAGGGTCTTGGTCAGCTCTGGTTCGCTGACCCTGACGCAAGCAGTCAAGCTATGAGTCGCTGACCCTGACGCAAGCAGTCAAGCTTTGAGTCGCTGACCCTGACGCAAGCAGTCAAATTATGAGTCCCTGACTGCATCCATCTCTCTAGCTGCGTCTTCGGTCCCGAAATAATAACTTAAATACTATTTTTTTTTTAATAATGTCTTTAAAATGTTCGCATACAGCATTAGTGTCTATTTCAATAATTTAAATTGCGATGTAAAATAAAGAAATATGAGTTGTTAAAAACGGCGTTTAATAATAATTTTATCGTTTGGATTGTTTCCCTTGATTCATAATTTTGACTGTTTCCCTTGATCAGTTAAGCACTTGTTTGTTAGGCCCTATATTACGCATTGAAAAATAAAGCACACAACGTGGTGAGTCTTACTTTTATTCGGATACAGTCCACACTGTATAGTCATTGCTTTTTTTTTTTAATTTTCCATTAAATTAAAAGTGTGTAGTTAATAGTTTTGAAATATGTTATAAAATATGGGAAAGTATGGCAGTTGTCACAAAAACAAAACAATAGTTTTTACATTTGTATTACTTCCATTGATTACTCATGAATTTTTATTTAATGATTATAGCCCTTGATCTGTTTACATTTGCTACGAAAAACTGTAATTACTCATAATGTCATAATTACAATACTAAATTATAAAATAACTGTATAGCGGCAATCCACATAGGACGTCAGTAAACTCACGACGTATAAAGTCAATGATTCTTGAAACAGCCGTTGACGTTTTTCTTCATTATTTATTGTGGACGCCACAGTGACAAAATGGTTACGCGAATATGTAGACACATCAAACAGTCATTATCACAGCAACATTCAATACAGCAATAGACGGTAGACAGCATTACAATGATGAGTCAGATGCATGTTATATTTCATAGTGCTGTAAATGTAGTCAGGTGAAAAACTCCATCCTTTTCTATAACAGCCAGGAGATAACCAGATGTATGAGATCAGTTCACTCTCCTTAGTTTGACTTCAGCAAGACAGACACGTCTGCCGAAGTATAAATAATGTCCTCAAAAATATCCTCTAGATAATAAAGGTTTTTCCAAACCTAGTTCATTTAACAAAGTAGCAAGTAATGGTCCTTGGTACTGCATCAACCGATGCAGTACAATGCAGCGACATGTGAGCTGGGAAAAAACATCTCGTGACGACGACTTTCGAAGACAGGCTATGAATCGAAATCGCTCACGACCCAAAATCGATAGAGTTAATGAAAAAGTCAATTTACCTTGCTTTCAAGAAATACAGAAATATCACGCCTCCCGGCATGTGCAAATACACTAGAGGTATTATCCCGAATAAACGAAATATCCATAAGAGGACTACACATCCCTGACAGAACAAAAAAAAATAGCGGAGATCCCCTCTTCAACGAGGCATCTCTTTCGCCATTCCAAATCGCTCACTCCACTAGTGGTGGGCGGAAACCGATCGACCAAGAAGCAAGACAAGTCATGCGCAGTCCAGCGCAAAATGACCACAGCTCAAAACTTAACTGCATTCGATACCAACGCGAGAAGACAAATGCTTACCGAGAAAAGTGACTATAAATTTCAAGCAGTTGTTGCCCTTGCGTTATAAAATAGATATTGAAATAAAACGATGTTGCGAGAATTTATCACGCAACATATCACCACCTCCTCCCGATAAAAAAAAAAAATGTGGAACATATTTTTTTTTTAAATATCAAAGAGCATGCGATAAGCGGCTCAAAACGCACGAATTATGCGCTGATAATTAATTAAATTGCCTAACATGAGGCTAATTATAGAGTGTCTGGTGAGGATATACCTCAACAGAAAAATAAATATGTCTCAAAAATATTCACATCGGGGAGGTGTCACCAACACACATCACGTTAGCATGTAAACACAATATACGTATGCAAGTTACCATAATCATCATTAAACAGCATACTCTAATATTGTCTTTAAAAATGGATGTACAAATCTGATAGGAAAATTTAAATAGTACATTCTTTGACATGTAATGACATAAGTACATAGTAAAGTTAAACTACATGACGATCCAGGACATATGCTCTGGTATTCCGAGGGTAAGTACACAATCTAGAACTCGTCATGCTTGATACTAGTAAGGTAAGTCCTCAGCTCAACAATGACATTCTGAGAAAGTACAAGCAATATAATGCTAATTAATAACTAATATGCTTCATCAGGTACAATACATTATTAATAATTGTGGCTGTTAGTAAACTAACGGCCCTTATATTAACTACTCAGTCCTCCTCTATCATCTTAAAAAACGAACAGAAGAAGATGACAACAAAGCACGATAGTGTGTACATATAAAGTAAGTACAGATGTGCTAATCTATTGTAGAAATATAGGTGTGTTATGACTCTGTAATATATATGGAAATATAGGACAGAAGTATTAGTTGGAGTCATGTGGGCATCTAGACAAAATGTCAGCCATCACATTATCCGCACCACGGATAGCTCGTACCGTGAAGTGAAAAGGTTGAAGAGCTATAGCATATCGAGTGGATCTCGAACTCTTCAAATTCTTAGTCTGAATAGCTGTAAGAGCTTTCTGATCAGTCTCTAGAATGAAATGTGCGCCCAGGAGGAATCTTTGTAGCTTTAGAATTGACCAAACCATCGCTAACAACTCACGGTCTAAAACCGAGTAGTTCCTCTCTGCCGCATTTAGTTTTCTAGAAATGTACATAACAGGATGCAGAGTATTTGCATATTCTTGCATCAGTGCTGCTCCAATCCCAGTGGATGAAGCATCACTCCGAAGAACAAAAGTCCTATCAAGAGTAGGTAATCTTAAGATGGGAGGAGAAGAAAATATATTCTTGATTTGGTCTAGTGAAGATTGGCATTCTTCAGACCAACGGACCAGATTAGGCGAACCTTTCTTCAACAATGTTGAGAGAGGTGCCATGATCGAAGATAAATTTGGAATAAATCTCCCATAAAATTGAATTAAACCTAAGAGACTCCTAACTTGTTTCTTCGTTTTAGGAACAGAGATGTTCAGTATTTTGGAAGTATTGTGGTCTTCTGTCTTCAAGAGACCATGACCAACACGATGACCCAGGAAAGAGATTTCACCAAAACCAACAAAAGCTTTAGAAGGTTTTGCTGTCAAATTATTCTCACGTAGAGAGTGGACAGTAAGTCATATAACCCTAAATAGTGATCTTCCCAGGTATCACTGAAGAGACAGATGTCATCTAAGTATGCGATGACATACGAACGATGTGACAGAATTCGACGCATCATGCGAACGAAAGTGGCAGGGGCGTTCATGAGACCAAAAGGCATAACATTCCATTGAAATAGACCCCTAGGTGTAGAAAAAGCAGTAAGAGGTTTGGCATGCTCTGCTAAAGGCACTTGCCAATAACCTTTAGACAAGTCAAGTTTAGTGAAGAATCTAGAATTAGAAAGTCTAATCAGTAGATCTTCTAACAAAGGCATCGGTTCAGCGTCGAACTTTGTGACCTGATTCAATTTGCGATAATCAACGCAAATTCGTATGTTCTTATCCTTCTTCCGGACAATAACCATGGAAGAAGAATATGGTGAAGTCGATGGTTCAATTATATTTAATTGAATCATTTCATCCAATTCCTTTTCCACTTGCGACTGAAAGTGTATAGGAATAGGATACGGCCTAACCCTAATTGGATAATTGTCGGTAAGAATTATGTCATGTTCTATGACATCTGTGTGTCCAGGAATGTCAGTGAGAACATCCTGAAATGTTTGTAACATCGACGAGACTTGTCGATGTTCGTCACCAGAAAGATTAGGAGAAACAGAAACGTTTTTCCAAGATTCCGTGGAATGTAATGGAACCACTGGAAGGGGAAGGTTGACATCAGAGAAGGTAGCTTCCTCATCCTGAATGACAGACAGGGATGAATAATGACCGTGAGGTGCAGGAGCATCATCCGTTGCCTGGAAAATAGGCAGCAAATAGTCCGGACGTTCGTGAAATTCCGAAAGCATGTTTATGTGGAAAGTTTTATGCTTTCCATCAATATCGACCACATAGTCAACATCGGAAATCCGAGAGACTATTGCATACGGACCTTTCCATGCAATAAGAAGTCTATTTTCCCTACTGGGGAGTAGGACGAATGCTTTGTCACCTGGACAAAGTTGTCGTAGACATCTATTCTTGTTAGCAAACTGCCTTGCCTTCTCTTTAGCAATTTCTGATGAAGCAGTTGCTAGCTTACATGCCTCAATGATCTTTTGTCTAAGAGCAATGACATACTCATATGAGGATTGAGTTTCATCGCTAATATCATCGGCAGTGATGAGATCGTGTAATAAAGACATAGGGCCGCGTGGACGCGCGCCAAAGACAAGTTCGAAGGGAGAAAATCCTGTGTGTTCATTAGGGACTTCTCTATAGGCAAAGAGAGCCGCGGGTAAAACCCTGTCCCAATCTTGAGGATGATCTTCAGTTATCTTACCAAGCAAAGTCTTGAGCGTTCTATTCAGACGCTCAACTAACCCATTAGACATAGGATGGTAGATACTACTGAGAGATCGTTCAATATGTAAGGTAGACATTACCTGTGACATAGTGTCAGATATGAGTTGAGTGCCATGGTCTGACAATATTTCTCTGGGGAACCCCAAGCGAGAAAATATCAACCAAAGAGCATCTGCGATATCTGTAGTAGATATGCTCTTAAGAGGAATAGCCTCTGGCCAACGTGTGCACATATCGACACATGTAAGGATAAACTGATGTCCTCTGGCCGACTTGACCTTAAAAGGGCCAATAATATCTATGGCCATTTTCTGAAACGGCCGAATAGGAATGTCAGCAGCCTGGATAGGCGCAGCATGTCGTGGTCCTCTAGATTTGACCTCCTGACATACCTTGCATGATCGGCAGTAAATACGAATGTCCTTATTGACAAAAGGCCAAAAGAAAGCCGCAAGGACTCTCGACTTCGTACGGGCAAAACCCATATGTCCAGCACATTGCGAGTCATGAGCATGTTGTAATATTTGGACTCTCATGCTCTTGGGAACAAGAATTTGCGAATGTGCCGACGTAGTCGAATCTTGTACCATACGTACAAGTACGCCGTTTCTCATTGCAATCCAAGATTTTCTATTTGTATCCTGATTCGGATCACCTTTCTTCGCAAGAACGAAGAATTTTTTTAAAGAAGGATCTTCTTCTTGCAATTTTATGAAAGAGTCACGAGTGATACTAAGTGACTATCTTGGCTATCAACTTCATTATCACTATTCAGTGAAGTTTCGGGTGTTTGTAGAGCTTGTGCTCTTGTAACTACTGCATTTGTAGCTTGCATGTTATTATCTTCCCAAGCAGCAATCTGCTGTGGGGTACACTCCTTAACTCCGTGAATACGACCAATAATAAGGTCCGCAATAGGATTAGGTAAGAGACAAGCATGCACATCTCCAGTAAAGAAAGGAGTGGCAATGCGAATTACAGCAGTAGGATATTTTTCTAGAGTGCCGCCAAATGTGACACATTTTAATAACCCTTCCTGTAGCACAAGATGGATCTACAAGCGATTGTATAACACCAATAGTGGTGCATCCGGAATCGAAAAGTAGTGAGACCGGAGTATCATTAACAAGACCCTTATGTAGAATTAAAGAACCCCTCCCGTCATGCGCAACAGCAGCAGGAAGAGCGGGAAGTGGGTGACCACAACTCAAAGTAGTTATGGTACCCGGTTCGAATAAAGTACTGCATTGGGGGCATTTGTTTGCTCTCTCAAAGTCAAAAGCAGAACTAGTGACAGCGTCAAAGTTTTTACTATCAACCAACAACATGATTACAGGCTCCCTCAGTTTCCTGTTGTACAGCATTAGCCTGCTGATATCTCTTTTTTTTTGTGTTGAGATCTACCCCGACTATTATTACCTCTGAAGTTATCAGAGTTATTATTATCTCTGCAGTTATTATTGTCTCTATGTTGTAATTGTTATCCTGGTTCGAATTCCAGTTTCCACGATTACTATCATGTTCACATTGATGCGAACATCTATTTGTTTGGTTCTGAGGTCTTCGGCAGGAATAACCTCTATTACCATATCCTCTTTTGAAATGCTTATAATTATTAGGGTGATAGTAACGAGTACTATCAGGTTGTCTCCAATTCTTCGAAGAAGAATCACCATGAAATTGATTTCCATGATTTTGACAGAAATTACCGCTACTCTTTCTATCAAAAATTTGTTGGAATCTACGAGCAAAGTTTTGGCCATACGGAGCTGCCGAAGCAACTGGTAAACCTTCTTTCACCTTAGAGTTACCCATGGTTATGTGTGGGTGCGCAGTTACGTATTGGCAACAGAAATCTTCCATTTCTTTTATTGTTTTAGGTTTACGTTCATGAAGGAAAGCAAGGAAAGTCTCATTGACAGACGACATGACTTTGTCTCTAAGTATTAAGTCCATAAGTCCTTCATAAGTTTTTTCCGTCTTAGATAGTTCAACCCATCGTGAGAAAGTAATGCGTATTCTTGCAATAAACTCGGAGAATTCAACTCCATTTTCAGGTAACATGTTTTTAAATTGTAGACGATAGCCGTCTTCGTTAAGCTGATATTTCTTTAACAAAGCGGCCCTGACAACCTCATAATTGTTCTTGTCAGGTTCATCCACCATATTTAATATACTTAGAGCTTTACCTGTCAGTATCCCTGATAACTGATAAAACATATTTTGCTTTGTCTATGTTATGAGCTGTACATGCTTGTTCAAATCTGTCCAGATAGAACATTATGTCATCACTGGAAGGACTAAATGTTGGTAACTTAATCTTAAAAGTATCATTATTAGCCTTACCAGAAGATGAACCCTTGTTTGAATCATTACCTTTACTCATGCTCGTCAATTTCAATTTTTCCAACTCTAAAGCTAAGACCTTTTCTTCATGTTCCATTTTTGCTTTCTCTTTCCTCTCATCAGACTCTCTCTCTGTAATCTTCTTTCCTCAGCCTGAGCCTCTTTTTGAAGTCTTTCATTTTCAGCTTCTTTTTCAAGTCTTTTATTTTTTCTTTTTCAGTCTTTTATTTTCAGCCTCTTTTTCAAGTCTTTTATTTTTAGCGTCTTTTTCAAGTCTTTTATTCTTAGACTTTTTTTGAAGTCTTTCAGCTTCTAGCTGTAGCTGGAGTTTTCTCTCCTCAGCTTCTGATTCCCTTTTTTGTTTTTCCATTTCCATTTGGAATCTTTTTTCATCCACCTGCATCTGCAGTTTCTTTTGTTCAGCTTCCATATGCAGTTTCTTTTGTTCAGCTTCCATTGCTTTATCATATCGAGCAGTTGCAAATTCTTCTAACTTATCACCAGTCTTCCCAAGCAATTTACCCTGCTCAATAAAGTGCTCAAATGTAGACATGTTGTCTAACATATGAGTCCAAAACCTGAAATAATTAACTAATTTATTTCAAACCTAAGTGTAACAGTCTTAATTAAGCACTTGTATATTCACATCACATTATATTATCCCAGTCTCTGTGGGAAACAAGTCTCCAATCAAAGAACTTGTATATGAAATATCAGCACTCAATTCTTGATCATAAGTGCACTTCTCATTCAATAGTGCACGACACTATTCATCATTCATATATCATCAGTGTAGTAGTAACAGTGCATTAGCATAGCCCATTAACTAATTACTATAACTGTAAACAATGACTATGTAAACACATGCAGAATGTAAACATTGAAAATGTAAACAATACAAACAATGTAAACAATAACAATGTAAACAATAACAAAGATCAGCAACAATACAAAAACTTTCGCAGAAATCAACTAAAAATAAAGCAGAAATTAATGAAATATCACAAAAAAATGTGACGATATCTGCGATAGAATTAAACAAAATACATGACACCACAGTGTATAAACAAAAATGTTGTATGAAACTAAATTATAGACAAGAGTAGGCTAACAAATACAAACAAATCAAAACAAAACTAAAGAATGCGAAATAATAACGAAAACAATATTAAAACATGTCATCACAGCTAACATAAATAGCAACAGAAGTCGCTTAGCAAATTCCAGTATCGGAAATTTGCAAACCCTACAGAAAACGCTCACAATAGACGACCTCTATGACGTGGCATAATCTAACGGAGACACCACCCAACCGAGAACCCGCTGAAATATAAACATATAAATATACAAATAACATATAAACATATAACATATAGAATGAGATGATACACAGAAGACTCAGCAGAAGTATAAGGGCACAGTTTACATACAAACAGGCCACTTAACTTATAGGCTTCCAATCGTAGAACAGGAGAAAAACGGATGTCAATCAACGTCCTAAAGAGCGAAGCTCCAACGATGATGGCACATCTGAACTGCTTCCACTGCTAACACGATGGTACAAGAGCTTCTGAAATACTGTGTGTTGAGTTGTTTCGGCACTTGACCTTCTAATCCAAAGTAGTTGATGGAAAATCGGTACTTGGCCTTCTTCAGAAAACAACCCGTTTCAACCGGCACTTGACCTTCTCAAAAAACGACAGCACTGGAACCTTGACAGCAGCAACTTGCTTGACTTGCGTAAAAGATAACAGCAGTCCGAGTTATCCGGCAACATGTAACAACGCCGGGTACTGTCAAATTCTTGTTTCCGTCAAAAAAGTTGAAATTTTGACTTTTACCGGGCAACGCCGAGTACTTTGAAAATTTTGAAGATGTTGACTGTATTGAAGAATGTTAATTTCTTGAAGGATGCTGATGAATTCTTGTTGAAAATGAAGTGGGTAAGGGACCCCGTGTTTGCTGGTACCAGAATCAAACCAGCTTATGGCCACCAAATGATGCGTGATGCCATATGATGATGGATGGTATCCGCATGTCTGGTTTTGTGTAGTGTGCAGATGTGTTCAGTCAAAACAATGTTCATACAAAAATAACAGGGCAATCCACATAGGACGTCAGTAAACTCACGACGTATAAAGTCAATGATTCTTGAAACAGCCGTTGACGTTTTTCTTCATTATTTATTGTGGACGCCACAGTGACAAAATGGTTACGCGAATATGTAGGCACATCAAACAGTCATTATCACAGCAACATTCAATACAGCAATAGACGGTAGACAGCATTACAATGATGAGTCAGATGCATGTTATATTTCAAGTGCTGTAAATGTAGTCAGGTGAAAAACTCCATCCTTTTCTATAACAGCCAGGAGATAACCAGATGTATGAGATCAGTTCTCTCTCCTTAGTTTGACTTCAGCAAGACAGACACGTCTGCCGAAGTATAAATAATGTCCTCAAAAATATCCTCTAGATAATAAAGGTTTTCCAAACCTAGTTCATTTAACAAAGTAGCAAGTAATGGTCCTTGGTACATGCATCAACCGATGCAGTACAATGCAGCGACATGTGAGCTGGGAAAAAACATCTCGTGACGACGACTTTCGAAGACAGGCTATGAATCGAAATCGCTCACGACCCAAAATCGATAGAGTTAATGAAAAAGTCAATTTACCTTGCTTTCATGAAATACACAGAAATATCACGCCTCCCGGCATGTGCAAATACACTAGAGGTATTATCCCGAATAAACGAAATATCCATAAGAGGACTACACATCCCTGACAGAACAAAAATAGCGGAGATCCCCTCTTCAACGAGGCATCTCTTTCGCCATTCCAAATCGCTCACTCCCACTAGTGGTGGGCGGAAACCGATCGACCCAGAAGCAAGACAAGTCATGCGCAGTCCAGCGCAAAATGACCACAGCTCAAACTTAACTGCATTCGATACCAACGCGAGAAGACAAATGCTTACCGAGAAAAGTGACTATAAATTCCAAGCAGTTGTTGCCCTTGCGTTATAAAACAGATATTGAAATAAAACGATGTTGCGAGAATTTATCACGCAACACAGTCATTGGCCATCACGCTTAGTGGCGTCTTGTAGGTTAACAACAAACTGATTCCACTTTGCTTGGTCGGTGGCCATCCTTCGTACAGTGCCCCAACTCTGGTTCATTCTTTGCATCTCAGCCTCCACAGTCCTCCGCCAAGTTGTTTTTGGTCGGCCTCTCTTTCGTTTTCCTTCAGGGGTTCAAAGCATAGCTGTTCTTGTGATGGCATCGGGGTCTCTTCTGAGAACATGGCCAACCCAGCTCCAGCGTCTGCCAGCTATGATGGTGTGCATGTCCTCTTGCTTGCTCCGAGTAAGCAGATCTTGGTTGGTGATGGTATTCGGTCAAAAGATTCGGAGAATTTTTCTTAGGCATGTTGTGTGAAAAGAGGACAATTTCGACATTTCATTCTCTGTAACTCTCCAGCATTCCGCACCATAGAGAAGCACAGAAAGCACACAGCTCTGATATAATCTTAATTTTGTGCTTGTGCTGTATTGAGAGGACTTCCAAATGTTGTTTAGGCTAAAAAAAGGCTGTTCTTGCTTTGTTCATTCTGTTGTTGATGTCTTTGCTTGCCCCGCCGTCTGGTGTTACTATGTATCCTAGGTATGTGAAGGTGTCTGTCTGTACCATTTGCTGATTCCTTACTGATATGGGCTCAGGGTTGCTCACATTGAGCGTCATGACCTCTGACTTCTTTAAATTGATGTTCAAGCCCACCTGCTGGCTATACTTATTAAGTCTATCCGTTTTTTTCTGGATGTGTTGATGTGAATGTGTTAGTTGTGCATAGTCATCTGCATATTCCAGATCTTCCAATGTAGAAAATGTAGTCCATCTTATTCCTCTTGGACTGCCCTCCGTTGTCTGGCGCATCACCCATTCTATGACTGTTAAAAATAGAGTGGTTGATAAGGGGTATCCCTGTCGTACTCCTGTCTTCACTTCAAAGGTTAGGTTGCTCTGCCCAATACTACACGTAAAGTTGGCATTGAGGCTTTTTATGATTGACACTATGCATCTTGGAATTCCATAAGCCCTCAGTATTTTCCATAAACTGTCTCTATGTATACTGTCAAACGCCTTTTCAAAATCAACGAAATTAATGTACAGCTGTCTTTGCCATTCTGAGCACTGCTCTATAATGTTCCTGAGAGTAAATATATGATCTACACATCTTCTGTTCTTTCTAAATCCTGCTTGTTCTTTCCTCAGTTTGTGGTCTACTGCGTTTCGAAATTCTCTGTATAATTATCCTGCCTAGTATTTTGATGGGAACTGAGAGAAGAGTGATTCCTCTCCAATTATTGCAGTCTGCAAGATCTCCCTTCTTGGGCAATTTGACAATTATTAGTTTTCTCCACTCTGTTGGTGTTGTCCCTGTTTTCCAGACTTGTGTAAATAGTGGTTCTAATAGTTCTGCTGTTAGCTCAGGGTCTGTCTTAAATAGCTCTGCATTTAAGTTATCATGGCCATGAGCTTTTCCATTCTTTAATCCTTTGATTGCTGTGATGATTTCTTCTTTTCGTGGAATGTCTCTATTAACATCTAGATCGTTTTCAGTCTCAGGAACATTCAGTTGTGTCTCTGGTGGTTCCTTGTTCAGAGTTTCTCTGAAATGCTCTGCCCATCTTGTTTCCTGTCCCTCTGCTGTCGTGATGAGATTTCCATGTTTATCTCTTGCTAATGTAATATTGTTTGCACCTCGTTTTCCGCTGATGAATTTAGTTATTTTGTATACTGTGCTTTGTTCATTTCTCAGTGCTGCCTCTTCTGCCTGTTTTGCAAGATCGTCTAGGAAATTCTTTTTGTATGCTCTGGTTTGGCGTTTAACTTCCTTGTCCAGCTGACTGTACTGTTCGCTATATAGTTGCTTTAACCTGGGGGACTTCGCTTCTGTTTATATAGATATATGTACACTTTAATAATTAAAATAGAAATTTATTAAAGTTACAGATTTCATTGCCCAGGAGATAAGGGGGGAGTATGAAATCATTAGCAACACTGTTGCTGGAGGGAAAAAAATGACATTAATTACATTCCTTGTGCTGGAAGCGAACACGGTACCTTTAGAGTTAGAAGTGTGCGTCATACCTGTTAGCCATTAACCTAAGAATGAAGGAAAAACATTTTAAAAATAGAACGTGATTTTTCAATCACCCTGTATATGTGTCACAGTATGTAGAATAGTTACCACAATACTACAGATAAAACAGAAATAAAACAGAAATTATCTGCTCGTTGAACACATTTAACATCTCACGACGCTGAAGCTGATAGGAAAGACTCTTTCTGAAAGGTATGGAGCACCTTTTGTGAAGTCTTGGTTACATCTTGAACATCTTACATCTGCTGACAACTGGAGTTAAGAAAAAACGGAAAACAGAGTATTCTCACCATCAATTAGCCTGCGGCCACATCTGTGATTTGTCAACGACCAGCAAGGATTAAACATTGCATGTACTTCTTTATAAACATGTTGTATGTGAATGGTTAGTTTCGTGTGGCATTCATTCATTCATTCATTCATTCATTTCTCGTTGATTTAGTTTTTGTTTCTTGTTTTAATGATACACATTGTTAATTATTTTATTTTGTATTGTGCAAAGAGGAAGTAAAAAAGTGAATGTCGATGAAAGTAAGAAAGTGAAATGTCAACGGAAGTAAGAAAGAGAGTTATTCAGTCTTATATTGAACCAATGCTGACAAGCGGATGTGAGTCAATTACAATAGTAAACAAGTAGGACAGGCAATACACAGAGATGTTATTTTACATAAGCAAGTTAAAAATACGAATGTCGGCTAAAATAAGTGTGGTGGGTTCAGATGTTACTGAGATAAATATTACTTGTCTACAGAGTGAGGTCAGCTATGCAAGTCCCTGAGTCTAATAGTTGATAATGATGTTCTCAGGGTACCTGACTGTTACCATCCTACGACCTCAATCTGCGATATATTTTGAGTCTAATTTTTATATACACTGGTGTCTGGTTGTTATCTGGCTAGGTTTCTAGGGTACTGTGAAATGTAATGTTGAGTTAATAACAACAACCACAACTATAATTCAAAGACAACTGATCAAACAAGTCAGTGGTTAAGTTTAGGATAATAATTTTTACAATTTTAATTTCCTGTACCTCAATCTCTTTGGCACAGGAATGTTTAAAACTCAAAAATAGAATGGCAATGTATTTACAGTAATTTAATTTAAACGACAACGTGTCTGTTAATGTTACTATGAAAAGTTTATGACTTGGAATGTCCTGGTGAAGCACTAACTCCTATGATTGGTCACGCTTCAGATGAACGAATTTTGTCATCATATCAAATAAACTGTTTTAGTTCAATAATGGAGAGGTTAAGTTAGGTGAACTTTCATAAGCCCATGGATGGTTTGTCTTATCTTGAATTCCTTGAGCACTGTGATGTCTTTCTCACGACAGAATATTCTTCACGACCGGGAAGTTGAACGCTGCTTCAGTACACCTCAGGAATTAGGCAAATAAATACTTTTTCCTCGAACTCTGCAGCTTCAATATTACTTTTGTGGCACACTGAGTGTTTCAGGATCGAACCCTGAAATAAGAGGATTAAGGCCTCCTCAGTACTTTATACATCTCTCTCCATCACTAACGACTAAACATCATCAAACAGTTTCAAGACCAGTTATACTGCTAAGATAACAGCTATCGTCCCTATCTTATTGTGTGACCTCTTCATACCCAGGTAAATTTCAATTATCAGTTTGATACATTCCCTTCATAGGAACTTATAGTTATTTTCCAAAGTCATGTGAAAACACAGTGACTTGCTGAAGACGGCCAGTGGTTTGCTCGTCGTACAATCATAATAATATATCAATTTTCATCTATGTAGTTTCATTTTCTCCCAAATTCTACTTAAGCCTGTCTGGCTTTTAATAAGAAGTGATAATCTTCCATAATATCACTTGGTACCACACAAATTTTTAGTTTAGCGCCTATCTAGGTTTGCCTCTACACATCAATAATGCATAACATATCAATAATACATATTAATAATAATGTTTATATAAATGTTTATCTTACCCCATCAATGAATAATTACACAACTAGAAGGTTAACCGGCGATCAATGGTCAAGGTGAGATCGCCACTGTTCCAGAACTGCAAAGGCATTGGGTCATACTGCTTTGAGTCTGCTCTTAACCCTCCTGCTAGAATTTTTAAATATCAAGTGGCACTAAGCTTTAGCAAACGTTCGTTATATCCTCTTGTTTAGTTAGGCTTCATAAGCCAATCAGATTAGGGTACGCCGACTTGCCTCTTTTCAAATTACACTTTCAAAATTTTGTAACCCTCCGTTCCAAGAATGGCAAAGTTGAATGAGGATATCTCTGTTCTGTCTCTCTGTCTTTTCCTACGATATTTCTGGTAATATCTAATCGATTTTAATGAGGAAAGGCAATTATTAACCAGACGACTGTCTGTTAGCTAGCTGTTTTATTTTTATTTCTCTCCTTATCATAATTTTCATCTTTGCATTTTTTCCTCTTCAGTTCTTCAACTAACACACTTTTCTCTACGGTAAGATAATATATCATAATGTATAATATGATATTCTAATAAACAAGCATTATCATTTAATTGTCACTGTCATTTCTTTGCCTTTATTATTCAATTACAAGACTTCTTCGATATTTCTTTTACCCCCGTTTAGCTACCCTTCTCTATTTAGGTTACTTAGTTTCAGTATCGCAATGCATACTCTAGCGTAGGGTTTCCCTCCATGTTAATCCCCTTTTTAATTAAATTTTTCTCTCTCTCTCTCGCTTGTTCTAAGAAATGAAACACGCGTTTTGCCTAACGCAAATCGCGGTTTCGTTATATTTAAATTGTCACTACGGAGAGGAGACAAGGCGGTGGGGTTTCATCACATGCAATAGCAAAGTCCAATGCTTTATTCAAACTTTAACTTTTAGGAAAAAAAATGTGCCCTAGCAACCGGTTTCCAAGGCCTACTAGCTTTTTTTAAACTTCTAGCCTCTCATTCGCATTCAGTGTTACCTAAGCAAGTCCTTGACGTCAGCTGTCTCATGTCATTCTATTACTAGATTCAAAAACAACGCTTTAGTCAAGGTTGCATACTTCCCTATCTCTTTCACTCCTCCGTTTTTCTATCACTCATTTTGAAACTAACTATGTATTGTTGTCTGCCAAACGGCGTTTATTGTTCGGGGTAATTTGTATTACGGAGTGACGACAAAGCTAGTAGTTTTGGTATCGTTCACTTTGGCGTTACTGCTTTTTAAATCCAGCGCGTCTCGTGGCGTGGGCGATGACAGATGAGCACAACTCCCTATTTTATCTCTATAGTATTTGGATTTATAATCGATAATATTTTATCTATTTGATCGGCGTATCGGGGATCTTACTACAATAAGTAATGAGGATTAACTGAAAGAGGCCAGTGTGCAAAGAAAACGGTTCAGAAGGAAGAAATCCAGTTTCTTCCGGCGAGTTTTCAGAAGGAAAGGGAATATATGGCAACAACATGAAATATTGGAGGAAAAAGGGATACAGGACGACAAAGAGAAAAAATACTGGACAGTTTGACATAATGACATGGAAAGATGTCAACAACAGAGTCGACAAACTATCCTAGAGAGAGAGACAGTTGTGGACGTACATGACTGCACACGCAATGATACTTGAAGAAGAAGAAGGCAAATAGGAATATATTTTAAGTGTTTGTTTTTTTCTTTTTGTATCTTTTTTCTTAGCAGTCGTCCGATGTTACACTGATTGAAAATATGGTCAGTATCTAGTAGAACTGGTTGTTTACAAATGTGTATGATCTCACTAAGATGGTAGATGTCAAACAGAAATCATACAAGAGTAAGAATGTCCAAAGCTATATTCAACAACATGAGACAAATGGTGACATCTAAATAATTAACTTACAAATTAAAACTGAGAATCATCAGGTATTACATGTATATTGTTCATTACTGTATGTCGTAGAAACAAGGATAATGAACAAGCAATTAGATGAAATAATTGAGGCTCTCGAGATGTTGATATGTAGAAGAGACGAAAACAAATATGAGGTCCCAGAAAGGCTAGGAGTGAAAAGAGTAATTGTGAAGGAGATCAAAATTAGACAGCTAATATGTATATATAACAGGAAATAACACCTTACTGAAGACTATAATGGAAGGTAGAGTTGAAGGCAAACGTGCAAGAGAAAATCTGCACTATACGTGGGATGTTAACATCAAGAGATGATCAGGAAAGAGTCTATCAGAGAGCATCATCAAGACAAGAGACAGAAGGCGTTGGAGATCCACAACAGCCGACCTTCGATATGGAGATGGCGGCTAATGATACCGCTAGTTGTAACTCTTCGAAGGCCCACAGCTAATTTAAATTATTCCCTCGGGCAGAAGGGAGCCACGTTTTCTTCTTCTTCTTTGATCCTTTGCCGCCGACCGTCAAAGCAGTCAGTGGCCATTACGCCTGGTGGCGTCTTGTAGGGCAACAACAAATTGATTCCACCCTGCTCGGTCGGCGGCCATCCTTCGTGCAGTGCCCCAACTCTGGTTCATTCTTTGCATCTCAGCCTCCAAAGTCCTCCGCCAGGTTGTTTTTGATCGGCCTCTCTTTCGTTTTCCTTCTGGGGTCCATAGCATAACTGTTCTTGTGACGGCATCGGGGTCTCTTCTGAGGACATGGCCAACCCAGCTCCAGCGTCTGCCAGCTATGATGGTGTGCATGTCCTCTTGCTTGCTCCGAGCAAGCAGATCTTGGCCGGCGATGACATTCGGCCAAAAGATTCGGAGAATTTTTCCTAGGCATGTTGTGTGAAAAGAGGACAATCTCGACATTTCCTTCTCTGTAACTCCCCAGCTCTCTGTGCCATAGAGAAGCACAGAAAGCACACAGCTCTGATATAATCCTAATTTTGTGCCCGTGCTGCACCGAGAGGACCCCAGATGTTGCCCAGACCAAAAAAAGCTGCTCTTGCATTTGCCCATTCTGCCGCCGATGTCCTCGCCCGCTCCGCCGTCTGGTGCCACCATGCACCGCAGGTATGTGAAGGCATCCGTCCGCTCCAGCCGCCGATTCCTCACCGATATGGGCCCAGGGCCACCCACACCTCGCGCCACGACCCCCGTCTCCCCCAGGTTGACGCCCAAGCCCACCCGCTGGCCACACCTATTAAGTCTATCCGTCCCCTCCTAGACGTGTTGATGCGAATGCGCCAGCAGTGCAACGTCATCTGCACACTACAGATCCTCCAATGCAGAAAATGCAGTCCATCCCACTCCTCTTGAACCGCCCTCTGCCGTCCGGCGTACCACCCAGCCCACGACTTCCAAAAACAGCGTGGTTGAAACGGGGTATCCCCGAAGCACCCCCGCCCTCACCCCAAAGGCCAGGCCGCTCTGTCCAACGCTGCACGCAAAGTTGGCACAAAGGCCCTCTATGACTGACACCATGCAGCCCGGAACTCCACAAGCCCTCAGTATCCTCCATAAACTGTCCCTATGTACACTATCAAAAGCCCTTTCAAAATCAACGAAACCAATGCACAACTGTCCCTGCCACCACGAGCACTGCCCCACAATGCTCCTGAGGGCAAATATATGATCTACACATCTTCTATTCTTTCTAACCACGTTTTCTACTATATACTTAATCTGCGCATACGCTTATCCGGTGCTATGTTCTCTTACGTGGCTTTATGTCTTCCGCCCAAACAGTACCACATCGTCCATGTGCCTCGCTTATTCATACCTCTCTTTACTTCAAACCCTTCACCGTTGACCCATTCCTCCTTCTCCTCCTCCCAGCTTAAATATTGTACACGGTTAATGGTAACTGTAAATTCATGGAGAAGGCAATTACACATCAACATAACGGGGACAAGCTCCGGGTAGATCCCGGGGGGTCTCTGATGACACAAGGGAAGAATTAACCTACTGATTTACTGAATTAACCTAAGGATTTACTCCGCCAGAGGGGAAAGGTAATGGTTGGTTGAATTTTTTTTTCCCTCCAGCGTCCTGTCCCTTAAATCATCATCGTCATCATCGAAACCTCTTAGCTCGCGATAACATCACAACAGAATAAATTATACACTGAGATGAGTCTGCAGCACATACATTTACTAGTCTTGTGAAGGTAAGTGTTGGTCCCTGCAAAAGTACGTCTGATTGATTCCAGTCAGGGTTCATGTCATTGTTTAAAACGAACAGAGCCATTGGGTGTGAACAATATCAAACATTGAGCCTAATAAGTCACATGACAAAGATGTTCTTGAATACTTGAGTCACATGACAAAGATATTTGTGAATACGTGGGTCACATGATGTAGTGGTTTTTGATGTTATTGTATGGTTGTTATGTTACCTAGTGTACTGTATGAGGTCAGCTGTGAAGGCTCCTGAGATAAAAGCTTATGTGAGTTACAGAAGGCCCTTCTGCTACCACTTACGACCTCAAACAGACCTATTCTCCTATAATGAGTGTTAGCTACGTTAAAAGTCTAGGGTACTGAAATGTAATGTGTAGGTAATAAAATACACAGACACATACATGTAATTAATAAGTCTAATAATAATAATAATAAACTCTATAATACACTGAACTAACACTGGCTTTTAAAGTTTAAGTTTAAAATTTTTTTTAATTTATTAGTCCTGAACCAATTGTTTCTTTTGGTCAGAACATATGAAATGATAGGTATTTATCAATGAAATGCATATATATATTGCATAATCAAATATAACTTTTGTACATAGGTATATTATTAAAATGGTTAATATTAGTGGTATCTACAATGTCTTGGGAACACTAGCACTGGATGGTTAGTTGGGGTGGCGTCATCATGCCCAATCTATGGTTACAAGGTTCATAGTCCTTGACATATGGACTGATGTTAATATTTATTTAACAAGATTTATTTCTTTATTGAGGGTGGAAATAGTTTATGAATCTCCAGCAGGCCAGGCTTGCACTTTACTGGCCTGTAACGATGTAGTCCAGAATTCTTGTGGCCCACTCCTCTCAGTAGCTGGAGTAAAATGTTAGGCTGCACAGACACCCGCTCTTGTACTTCTACAAGAGCATCTGGCACAATCGTAGTGCCAGATCAGAAACTCTGAAACAAAATTTGTGCCATGTGTCAGTACTCTATTTACTGCGCCACTCTTACACACAACACCACAAAACAACATTACACAGACTGGGTCAGATCTCTCTGACCAACGTAACACATCTCACCCAGTTGTTATCAATTAGTACCAGTTTCCCAAGACTGCATTGCATCCGAAATATGTTCAATAGTTTCCTCTTCTATTCAATAAGGTGGGTAATATGTTCCCACTGATGTCAATAATAGATCCGCCTTCCATAGTCTTAGATAGGTTTTCATATATTATTAGTTTGTCTCTAGGCCCTGGACTGCTGCTGGGGACCTAGAGCAGGCACTCACTTGTCGTAATCATTTTTCATGATATGGCAGTATCAATCACTCAAAATATTAAAATAAACAAGATAAATGCTTTTTTCCTTACCACAATTCAGAATTGAGAACACAGTTACTTAAGACTAGCAAAACTCAGCTGAGCTGCTGGCTAGATTAGGGCGTCCCACTGATTTTTATTTATTTATTCCGGGAAATCACCTCTAGCAGTCAAGAACTGTGTTAATGGACAGTCTTATATCAAATGGTACAAGTGTGCGTCTCTCATTCACTAATATAAATACTTCTGTCCAATCAACGAACTTCCCCTCTAACTTTTTTCAAATATTCAAACCAAAAGTCAAATTTCAGTCAAATCTCAGTCAAGTGTGTATTATTTTCTGTTGGTCCGTCTGTCTCTACTTGGCTTTTCACAAAAATACACTTGTTTTTTGGACTAACTACATGCAAAAACTGCACAAACCTGCCCCCCTAAGTTATTTTTAGCTTCTATCCTCCGACTTTGCCCCTCTAGTTCATTGCAGTTTGATTTTTGCATTTTTAGGGCTCAAGGACGCCAAAAGGTAACTTTAGTGAAAGTATGTACAAAAAACTGTTCGCTAGTCTGATTGGAACAATACGGTCTTTCGTCAATATCTTCCGTGTTATCTGTCCGTCTGTGTAATTAAAAGTATATTATTTCTCTGCTCAAGATGGGCTATCAAACTAGCTAGGTTTTATTTTCATAACTTTATTATTAAAGAAAATTCTACTTTTCTCAAGGTTAGTTTTTCTACCAATTCCTTACATTGTGTCAACTAGTGGCGTGATTTTTTTTTCTTTAAACTACAAATTGCGTCTTTTTGCTTTTTAGATTCAAACACGTGTTCAGTCATATTTTTTCCTTTTTATCTCCGTTTCCCCTCCCGTCTAAAAGGGTAAACCGTTTCGTCTGCATGTCTAACTAGTTAGTTTCAATGGCGGTAGAAAGCGCTGGCGTAGGCGAGAATGTATCCTCGTATCTTACGTATAATTTTATCCCTACATGTTATCTTACCCGTTATCTTTATAATTGGAGGTATTTTAACGTTGTATCACTGTAATTTTCACCACACATCTCCCCACCTGAGAACATGCACTAATGCAATTTCCAAAACCAGTGATACACATAGATAAAATTACTCCTCACGCCTGCCAACTACTCTAATTTTGATCACAGGGGCGCCTACTGAGGAAATCTGCACCGACATTCTGTGACCCCGGGATATATTCAAAATTAAACTGATAAGGTTGCAACAATAGAGACCATCTTAACAATCTTGCATTTTCATGCTTGGCCTGAGATAAGAACACTAGGGGATGGTGATTCGTCTGGACCACAAAAGTCCTACCATACAGATAGATTTGGAACGTTTTTATTGCCCAGATTAACGCTAAACATTCTTTTTCGTTTGTGGAATATCCTTGCTCCGCTTTATTCAACTTGCGGCTTGCATAAGCGACTGGGTTCAGTTCCCCATTGGATGAAGAGGACCGTTGCAACAGAGCCGCCCCCAGGCCTACATTACTTGCATCTGTTCTCACCACAAAGTCCTGAGTCAAATCAGGCAATTTGAGAATAGGCTTGCTAGTGAGTTTTTCCTTTAACTCTTGAAATGTCAATTCACATTGCGCAGACCAAACAATTTTATCTGGATTTCCTTTGCGAGTTAGATCAGTCAGAGGAGCACATATAGAGTTAAAATTTTTGATATATTTTTGGTAAAACCCACATAACGACACGAATTATCGCACGTCTTTTTTTGTTTGTGGTCTAGGTGCTCTCTGCAGTTTTTCCAAGTTCTTGGGGTCAGGGGTCATGTTACCCTGATATACAGTATGTCCCAAGAATTCCAACTCTTTGCATTCAATACAACATTTTGTTGGTCTAGCAGTTAAGTTTGCTTCTCTGAGCCTATCAAATAACATTTTCAGAGAGTTAATGTGTTCTTCAAATGCCTCCGTAGCGACAAGAATATCATCCATGAAATTTGTGATACATGGATTATTCAAGGGATCCAACAATTTGCGCATCATCCTAGAAAATACACTCGGAGCATTTTTCAGTCCGAATGGTAGCATGTTGAATTCATAATGTCCTTCCGAGGTGCTAAAGGCTAAATAAGGTCTAACTTCAGGCTTCACTGGAATCTGGTAATAGCCTTTGCTAAGATCCACCTTCGAAAAGTATTTTGCCTTGTTCAATCTGGCAAATAACTGTTTTGTGTCTGGTAATGGATCCACTTGTCCTTCTGTGACAGCATTCAGTTTCCTGTAATCTATGCACAGTCTATGTTCCCCAGACGGTTTCCTCAACAAAACTACACTGGAGCTAAAAGAAGATTCACTGTGTGAAATAATCCCTTCTTTCAACAAATAATCTATTTCCTCTTTCAATGCCTTCTCCTTCGCGAACGGAACAGAATAGGCTCTCATACAGATTGGGTTTGAGTCTACCAGCTTCATGTCATACTGTAGCAAATTTGTATGTCCCGGTTTATCTGTTAATACATCTGTATGTTCCTCCAGAACCTATTGAACTCTCTCCCTCTGATTTTTAGTCAGGTGCTTACTGACTTTTACTTGTGCAGCTGTCTCACATGGATGTAATGGGTATTCATGTGAGGTGAGTGGTTCTTTTTTCATTTTAGTTGCGATAGCCAAGGTCAGTAAGGGGGTGCTTTCCTGGAGTGGTCTGTCCAGATACTTCTTTAAAAGGTTTACATGATATACCTTCTCCTTCCCCTTTTTGTCAATTTTATAGTTTGATCTAGACACCTTCTCTAGAACCGTATATGGACCTTGCAATCCAATTTGCAACTTATTCTGGCTGCCGGGTAGTAGAAGAAGCACCTTCTCTCCCACAGCTAATTCTCTGTCCTTTGCCTTCCTATTAAAATACGCTGCATGTTTCTTCCTGGCTTGTCTCAAATTATCATTTGCCAGTTTCCATAAAGCTTTCAGATTGGTGGTCAGCTCGTTCACATATTGATATGATGAGGTAACAGTCTCTTCTGCTTTCTCATCTGTCCAGGTCCTTAATAAGGCTTCCAATGGACCTTTTATTGGCCTCCTGTTACGTGCAGTCTTTGATATCTTACAATATTATATATTGGTATACTTGTTATGTTCGCAAATATTTTGTAAACAAAATAGATATTTTTTAGTGCTTAAGGGAAAGTCATTATTGAGTTACTTCCCTTGAAAGTTGTGCCGTCTCTTTCGATCGAACTCCGCGGATGAATCCAGTTTTACTGCGATTTATTCTTTGTTTGGGTAGTAATAGATTGTTCTTGCTTCAGAATATCTATGGCCTGAATTTATGTGTATTGTTTGGCTGAGTAGGACGAGTCTGTCTTATATCTGTATATCTTTACATATCTAAGTCGAACTATATGTTCTTTTGTCTCTAGAGAGGTCAAAGGCTGTTCGGCGGATGTGTCTCTAGAGAGGTGTGTTTTGGCTTCGCCCTGATCATGGGGGCTGTGTTTTGCTATGTCGGCTTGTCGCCGGGAAAAAGTGATCTCTATATTTATGGGGAAAGTGATAGTCGTCTAGACCTATCGTGTATGCTTTACCCCAGTGTTTATTCTTATTGCCAAGGAATGGCAGAATCATATTTCTGATACGCAGGTAATAAAAGATACTCTTTTGAACTCTCGTACGAAGCCACCGTTTTTCGATAGGTATGACTTGTACATCTGAGAGGATGCATTTAACTAGATGGAAAACGACTCTGATTCCTAGCAGCACTATATCCTGTAGAATGCAGTCAATTGTATCATGATAGAATCTACAGAGCAATGAAACATTTAATGAATGACTAACTTTAAGACAGATTCATTATCTGTATCCAAACGTGAGTGACAGCTCACGAGAGAAGCCATCTTGTAAAAACATTTAGTGACTTTCAAGAAGAGAAAAGGGATGCCCGTATTATCGCTTGATTAGTCCAGAGATCACTGCTACACATGAGAACCCATTGCTAGCGGTTCAATTTGATTATATGGAAAAATCTGTGCTGGACATTATGTTAAGGAATCTTCACTAGACGAGATTAGGTCTAGAAGTCATCTTGGATATTGTTTATAATCTGACGTGCTTTGTCAGTAAACTCAGGTGAGATATATACGGGCAATACTGGGAGCTTGGCTATTGTCAGATTTTTTCAGCATGTCTCTTGCTCAGGGCAAGGGTCTTGTATTAAGAGTTTATCAACTGATGATGATGACGTCTGTCTTCCAAAGAAAGATCTTATCAACTGGTAGACCAGCTTTCTGGGTTTGACCTCGCAGAAGTTCAGAAGTCAACAGATTACCGATACCAGACCGTTTCCTGTGGCTAATACGACACACTTGCAGTATTGGTTTGCTCTTTGTCAACACTTCGTCACGTGACCTGTCAAGTGAATGCAGTATGTAGGTCAGCGTTGTTGACATTTGTACATTAGACATTATAGAGTTTCACAGAACAGTTGGATCAATTCTTGTCAATATGTTACGCACAAATAATTACTTTTTTCAAAGCCTTTGTATGATCATTTTTCGTATGTATGATCATTTTTTGACTGAAGTGTGTATTATGTTTTTTACAGTCAAAGGGACATAATCCGAGTTATCGAGACTACAATTTTTTAGGAGTTTGCCTTCTCTTGTATAGAGACACGTTCGGTCTATAATTTCTTGAACGAAGCGTGACCATATCTCCTTATTTGGTAGTATCAGTCAACTGTTGTAGATGCCTGAAACCTTTCTTAACGCTTCTTTTCATGACCATAAAAGGCGCGACTGTGTAAGACTTTTATCTCGAATGTTTTCATATTGTTTGATCTTTGTTATTGTTTACATTGACTCTGATCTTTGTTATTGTTTACATTGACTCTGATCTTTGTTGTTGTTTACATTGACTTTGATCTTTGTTATTGTTTACATTGTTGGTGACCTTTGTTATTGTTTACATTGTCTTGTTATTGTTTGCATAGTTCTTGCATAGTTAGCTTTCACTATTGTTACATATATGCTCATGCACTATTGATCTATAGTGCACTTATCATAACTAACTGGTGGTTTTTTGCTTATGCACTATTGTAGTGCAGTTATGATAAATAACTGATGGTTATGCACTGATTTGTGTAGTGCACTGATAATTAAGAGGTGACTTGTGATATTATTATACATTTGATAATACAAGTTGGTGTCAAGTCTTGTTGCCCACAGAGATTGGAGTAAACATATTGATTACACAAGCACTTTATTAAGTCTTGTTGCTATTAAGATTGAAATAAGATAATTAATTATTTCAGGTTCTGTACTCACATTTTAGACATCATGTCTACATTTGAGTACTTTATTGAGCAGGGTAAAGCCCTTGGGAAGACAGGTGATAAATTAGAAGAATTTGCGACTGTTCAATATGCCAAGGCATTGAAGTCGGAGGAAAAGAAAATGAAAGAACTAACTGAACAAAAGAGAATAGATGCTGAAAATTTAAAACTGCAGATGCAGGTAGATGAAAAGAGATTACAAATGGAAATTAGAAAAACAGGCTGAGGCTGAAGAAAGAAAGTTACAGGCTGAGGCTGAGGAAAGAAGGTTACAAAGAGAAGCTGATGAGAGAAAAGCAAAAATGGAGCATGAAGAAAAACTCTTAGCTTTGGAGTTAGAAAAGTTGAAGTTATCTAGTAATGCTAATGATGCTAATAAGGTATCATCTGCTAATAAGTCTAATGCTGTTGATTTCAAGCTTAATTTACCAGCATTCAATGCTTCAATTGATGATATAACATTTTATCTAGATAGATTTGAAAGTGCATGTAAGGTGCATAATATAGATAAAACATTATATATTTATCATCTGTCCAAGATACTTAGAGGTGATGCTTTGACTTTATTGGGTATGGTAGATGTGCCTGACAAAAACAACTATGAGGTTGTCAGGGCGGCATTGTTAAAGAAGTACCAACTTAACGAGGACGGATATCGTCTTAAATTTAAAAACATGTTACCAGAAACTGGAGTTGAATTCTCTGAATTCATCTCAGGCATCCGTCTTACTTTTTTACGATGGGTTGAGTTGTCTAAAACAGAGAGTACATTTGAAGCTCTTATGGACTTACTACTTAGAGACAAGGTTATGTCTTCTGTTAATGAAGCTTTTCTTTCTTTTCTTCATGAGCGTAAGCCTAAAAACATAAAAGAAATGGAAGAATACTGTAGCCAGTATGTTACTGCGCATCCTCACATAACCATTAGCAACTCTAACGTAAAAGAAGGTCTGCCAGTTGCTTCGGCAGCACCTTATGGCCCAAATTTTATGCGTAAATTTCAGGGTAGCCAGCAAAATTTCAATAAAAAGAGTAACCGTAATTATGCCCAGAATCATAGTAATCAATTCCAGGGTGATTCCTCTTCCCAGAACTGGAGACATCCTAATACTACACGTTATTCTACTCCGGTTAACTTTAGAAATTTTCACAAAGGTAATCGGTATAGAGGAAAATATTTTTCTCAGAGACCTCAATACCAGGATAATAGAGGTTCTCAACAGTATAGAGATGGTAATGACAGTTATGGAAACTGGAACTCAAACCAGAATAAAAATTACAGTAGGGACTTTAATGATAATTGCAGAGGCAATAATGGTCGCGGTAGATCGCAACATAAGAGAAAAAAATATCAACAGACAAACTCTGTTCAACAAGAATCTCAGGGAGTAGATAAACAGGTTAATGATAATAAAGACCATAATGCCATCGGATGCTCATCTTTTGATTTTGGTAGGGCAAATAAATGTATCCAATGCAGTACTTTATTTGACCCGAAGACCGTTACTACTTTAAGCTGTGGTCATCCTTTGCCCGCTCTTCCTGCTAATGTTGCTCATGATGGGAGAGGTTCTCTTATATTACATAAGGGGCTTGTAAATAGTAATCCAGTCTCAGTGTTGTTTGACTCTGGATGTACTACTGTCGGGGTTAGGCAATCTCTTGTAGATCCATCCTGTGCTACAGGAAAGGTCATCAAATGTGTCACATTTGGTGGCACGTTGGAAAAGTATCCTACTGCTATAATACACATTGCTACTCCTTTCTTCACGGGAGAGGTCCACGCGTGTCTACTTCCAAACCCTATTGCGGACCTTATTATTGGTCGTATTCACGGAGTTAGGGAATGTACCCCACAGCAGATTGCTGTTTGGGAAGAGCAAAACATTGAAGCTACCAATGCGGTGGTCACAAGAGCACATGCTCTGGATCCACCTCAAACTTCATTAACTAATAATGATGAAGTAAATGACCAAGATAGTCACTTGACTATTACACGTGACTCATTTATCAAATTGCAAGAAGAAGATCCTTCTTTACAAAAATTCTTCATTCTAGCAAAAAAAAGGTGATCCTAATCAAAATACTAATAGAAAATCTTGGATTTCTATGAAGAACGGCGTACTTGTACGTATGGTACAAGACTCGACTACGTCCACTCATTCACAAATTCTTGTGCCTAAGAGCATGAGATTGCAAATATTGCAACATGCTCATGACTCGCAATGTGCTGGACATATGGGTTTTTCCCGTACAAAGTCGAGAGTTCTTGCGGCTTTCTTTTGGCCATTTGTGAGCAAGGACATACGAATGTACTGTCGCTCTTGCAAAGTATGTCAGGAGGTCAAATCTAAAGGACCACGACATGCTGCGCCTATCCAGGCTGCTGACATTCCTATTCGCCCTTTTCAAAAAATGGCAATAGATATTATCGGTCCTTTTAGAATTAAGTCGGCTAGAGGACATCAATTTATTCTTACATGTGTCGATATGTGCACACGTTGACCAGAGGCAATACCTCTCAAGAGCATCTCAACTGCTGATATCGCAGACGCTCTTTGGCTGATATTTTCTCGCTTGGGTTTTCCCGGAGAAATATTGTCAGACCATGGCACTCAACTTATATCAGACACTATGTCACAGGTAATGTCTATGCTACACATTAAAA
Source organism: Oreohelix idahoensis (assembly GCA_024509875.1). NCBI lineage: Eukaryota > Metazoa > Mollusca > Gastropoda > Stylommatophora > Oreohelicidae > Oreohelix > Oreohelix idahoensis. Next base: position 92,622 of record JAMPIV010016781.1, read on the forward strand.
GGTCTCTCAGCAGTATCTATCACCCAATGTCTAATGGGTTAGTCGAACGTTTAAATAGGACTCTGAAAACTTTACTTGGTAAAATAACTGAGGATCATCCTCAGGATTGGGACAGGGTCTTACCCGCGGCTCTCTTTGCATATAGAGAGGTCCCCAATGAACATACGGGGTTTTCCCCTTTTGAACTTGTCTTTGGCGCGCAACCGCGCGGCCCTATGTCTTTACTTCACGATCTAATCACTGCCGATAATATTAGCGATGAAACTCAATCTTCTTATGAGTACGTCATTGCTCTTAGGCAAAAGATCATCGAGGCATGCAAACTAGCAACTTCGTCTTCCGAATTTGCTAAAGAAAAGGCAAGGCAGTTTGCAAATAAGAATAGATGTCTACGACAACTTTGTCCAGGTGACAAAGCTCTCGTTCTACTTCCTTCAAGGGAGAACAGACTTCTAATTGCATGGAAAGGTCCATATGCAATAGTCTCCAAAATTTCTGATGTCGACTATGTTGTCGATATTGATGGAAAGCATAAAACTTTCCACATAAAAATGCTCACGGAATTTCATGGAAGACCAGACTATTTGCAGCCTATTTTCCAGGCAACGGACAATTCTCAAGTACCTCATGGTCAGTACTCATCTCTGTCAGTTATACAGGATGAGGAAACTACTTTTTCTGATGTCAATCTTCCTCTTTCTATGGTCCCACTTTATTCTACGGAATCTTGGAAAAACGTGACCGTTTCTCCAAATCTTTCCGCTGAGGAACATCGACAAGTTTCTTCGATGTTGCAAACATTTCAGGATGTTCTTACAGACATCCCGGGACACACACATGTCATTGAACATGACATTGTGCTAACTGATCATAATCCTATCAGAGTCAGACCTTATCCAATACCTATCCATTTCCAGTCTCAAGTAGAAAAAGAATTGGATGAAATGATACGTTTGGAAATCATTGAACCATCCACTTCAGCATACTCTTCGTCTATGGTTATTGTTCGAAAGAAGGATAATAACATTCGCATTTGCGTAGATTATCGCAAATTGAACCAAGTTACGAAGTTCGACGCTGAACCTATGCCTTCATTAGAAGAACTACTCAATAAACTTTCTAATTCTAGATTCTTTACCAAACTAGATTTGTCTAAACGTTATTGGCAAGTTCCTCTAACCGAACGTGCCAAACCTTTTACAGCTTTTTCTACACCTAGGGGTTTATTCCAATGGAATTTCATGCCTTTTGGTCTTATGAACGCCCCTGCTACATTCGTACGCATGATGCGGCGAATTCTCGCATATCGTACAGATGTCATAGCATACCTAGATGATATCTGTCTATTCAGTGATTCCTGGGAAGATCACTATTTGGGTTTATACGAATTACTGTCCACTCTTCTCGAGTATAACTTGACTGCAAAACCCTCTAAAGCCTTTATAGGATTTAGTGAGATTTCTTTCCTAGGTCATCGTGTTGGTCATGGTCTTTTAAAGACAGAGGACCACAATGTTTCAAAAATACTTAACATTTCGGTCCCTAAGACGAAGAAACAAGTAAGGAGTCTATTAGGTTTGATCCAATTCTACGGACGATTCATTCCGAATCTGTCCTCCATTATGGCACCGCTTTCTACTTTATTGAAGAAAGGGTCGCCTAATCTGATCCGCTGGTCTAAAGAATGTCAATCCTCATTGGACCAGGTTAAAGCCCTATTTTCATCTCCACCTATTCTTAGGTTACCTACTATTGAGAAGACTTTTGTTCTTCGAAGTGACGCCTCGTCAACTGGGATTGGGGCGGCACTAATGCAGGAGTATTCTGATACTCTGCATCCGGTGATGTATATCTCTAGGAAATTAAATGCTGCAGAAAAGAATTACTCGGTTTTAGACCGTGAGTTATTGGCTATGGTATGGTCTATTCTGAAGTTACAAAGATTTCTTCTAGGCGCACATTTCATTGTGGAAACCGACCAGAAAGCGCTTACTGCTATTCAGAGCAAAAACTTGAAGAGCTCGAGGTCCACTCGTTATGCCATAGCTCTTCAACCATTTCATTTCTCGGTTCGAGCTATCCGTGGTTCGGATAATGTGATGGCAGACATTCTGTCCAGATGCCCACACGATTCCGCATGATTCTTCTGTCATATATATATATTTCCTGATATACAGTCCAATGTTGTAATGACATGTTAGTAGATTTTTTTTTTCTCACTTTTTTTGAGGGGAATTTATAACATTGTACCATGTAATTATCTAAGAAGGCTTAGTTAGTGATATACGGGCCAAAAGATCACTCGGCCACATTTAAAACAATATATTTGCATAATTGTATTGAGAGATTTACCAGTTGTCTTTAAGATTTGTGTTATTGATATTTTCGCAGCACATCATTGAAGATGCGAGATTGTGTCCATTGTGGAACTTTGAGTATATCAAGTCCTGTCCTAGATTGGGAGCGGATGATGTCCACATCTTCTTCTATTGAATGTTTTATGTCAACGAAGATCAACACATGTATTACTTATTAATTACTGTTGCTTTATATAATGTAATAAAATAGTGCGGTATATTAATATGTTACACCGCTGTTTGCACAACACATTATATGATATCATAATAATATATTTAATTTCATATATTGGTATGAGAATAATTTGATTTTCATTATGATGTTGCCATCATTGTGGCGTGTGTTGGTGGCACCTTCCTGGAATATATAAGCGTATACTTAGATAAATTTTTTCTCTAAGGAGCTGAGATATGATCTCAGTGTCGCTCCATGCGTTGAGCTAATTTGTTAGGTATATATCCGCGCATCATACGTGCGTTAGGAGCCTAGATTTTTTTCCGGCTCCAGGATTTAAAAAAAAAAAATGTTTCATTTTTTTTTTCCCGGGAGGGTGCGGTAATGTTACGCACAAATAATTACTTTTTTCAAAGCCTTTGTATGATCATTTTTCGTATGTATGATCATTTTTTGACTGAAGTGTGTATTATGTTTTTTTACAGTCAAAGGGACATAATCCGAGTTATCGAGACTACAATTTTTTAGGAGTTTGCCTTCTCTTGTATAGAGACACGTTCGGTCTATAATTTCTTGAACGAAGCGTGACCATATCTCCTTATTTGGTAGTATCAGTCAACTGTTGTAGATGCCTGAAACCTTTCTTAACGCTTCTTTTCATGACCATAAAAGGCGCGACTGTGTAAGACTTTTATCTCGAATGTTCTTAGAATCGTCTTATTGTGAACGGCGACTCAGAGATTGTCGTTCTGCGCATGTCTCGACCTGGTTTTTTGTTTGTTGTTCCGGCCAGCTCGGGGAGTTTAGAAATGGTCTAAGTAGCGAGCAGACGCGACCTGCGTCTTGTGATTTTCTGAGGGAAATACATTGTCTTTGTGAGTTAGTTAGCTAACTAGACTATTTCCCAGTATTATTCAAGCCTGCCTGGAGGCATATGTTCATGGTTGATTTTCCGAAATAAGGTAATTCCTCTTGTATCGAACTTTATGCTATCATCTAGAGGTTCGTCATTTTGTCGCCTTTTTGCTCGCCTGTGTGATTCAAAATGGAGAGGTACTTTGACTAGGATTAAGTCACCGGTATCTTTATACCTGAACTAGTTATATATATATATGGGTCGCTCTAGACCAACAAGACTATTGTCTGTGTTCCAGGATTCGTTATATCAGAGATCACGTCCAAGTCAGATGGTTAGACTTAGAAACATTATAAAGGTCGAGCTGACCTGTAATCCATGTATGCTATTCACGTGCAGACAGTAAACGGACTGATTGTATACATCTGATCTGCTAGCATCAGAAAGGGAATATTTATTATTGTCTATGAACAGTGATGATCTGCAGCTGACACTGTTGCAGAATTTATATATATATTATTTATACAGCTTCACGAACTAGAACTCTATGATTTTGAATGCTGAACTCGTTGAACTATGTTGATGATATAAATATCCTGACTGTTTTGTGGTGTGCAATAAATGGAAAAAAATTATACAACGAAGTTACCATTTCTATGACTCTACACATCATGTTGCCTGTGTTATACCCTGTGAACTGTTCTACTACCACATACACAGCAACATCCTAAAATCAGAGAAGACACCTACATCTTGCACTTTAATACCAGGTGTCGATAGGGGTGGCAAGTGGTCGTCAATCTTATACGGAGCTAACGTACCTGGCATTGTGGCGCACCATTATCATTTAGCCTAAATCCACTCTTATCACAATATTAACAGGAAGACAGTATTATTGAACTAAGAAGTCCTATTTTCATCGATGGATCTTCTTGTTTTCTATATATGAACTTTAATATTTAAGGCCAGAATGTTTAATTGAATAAAGTGGCAGTTTGTTTATTTTCATAAGAATAACTTTGCCATTACTGTAAAACTGAGCCTATTTCGCAACACATACTATCATACACATAATTTATATATTTATGTTTACATGTTATTTATTTGTACAGTATGTTAGTTTATATGTCAGCGGATTGTGTTTAAGGTTGGGCGGAGTCCTCACAACAGAATATCCCACGTCATAGAGGGTCCGTTGTGGGCGTTTTCTTTAGGTGCAATTTCCTTAATTGGAAATTTGCTTGCAACAACTAGTTGCTATTTGTGTTAGCTGTGAAGACTGTAATTATTGTTATTTTTGTAATATTTCTTTGTTCTTTAGTTTTGTTTGGATTTGTTTGTAATTTGTTGGTCTACCCTTTTCTATCTTTCAGTTCTATTCACAATTTATATTCATATACTGTGACGTCATTTGTGTTGTTATCCCTTGCAGATTCAGTGATTATTTTCATTGATTTCCCTATTTGATTTATTTGATTTCTGCAAACGTTTTCGTATTGTCAGTCCTATTTGTACTTTATGTATTCTGTTGGTTGACATATGTTTTATATAGGTATATTTCATAAGACACTATTGCCTGTGCACTGCACTTGGATTATGGTATAAACCAGTACTTGATTATTATTACTGTTATACAAGACCTTATTAAGGCTTGTGACCTACAGATATTGGGATAGTATATGATTAATCAAGTCATTAAGAACTTGTGGTATTATTATTGTTTCAAGTGATTAGTATTATTGTTAGACATCATGTCTACATTAGAATACTTCATTACACAATGGAAATCCCTTGATAAAACTGATCAACAATTAGAAGAATGGGCAGTTGCTCAATATGACAAAGCATTAGCTGCAGAAGAGAGAAAAGCTGCTGCAGAAGAGAGAAAAGCTATGGCTGAAGAGAAAAGATTAGAAAGAGAAGCTGAGGCTGCTGCTGAACAAAAGAAATTGCAGATGCAGGTGGAGCAAAGGAGATTTGAAGCTGAACAAAAAAAATTAGAAAGAGAAGCTGCTGCTGAACAAAAAAAGATTAGACAGTGATGCTGAACAAAAAAGATTAGACAGTGATGCTGAACAAAAAAGATTAGACAGGGAAGCTGAACAAAAAAGATTAGACAGGGAAGCTGAACAAAAAAGATTAGACAGGGATGCTGAACAAAAAAGATTAGACAGAGAAGCTGAAGAAAAAAAAGCAATAAGAGAACATGAATTTGAGTTAGAGAAATTGAGATTGACAATTATGAGTAATGTTAATCAGGCATCTAGTGGTAATGGTAAACCTTCTACTTACAAGGTTAAGGTTCCACCGTTCAATCAGTCCAGTGACGATATTACATTCTGGCTGGATAGATTTGAACGTTCTTGTCGTACACATAATGTGGATAAATCACAATACGCTAATCAATTAGCAGAAAACTTGAAAGGTGAATCTTTGACTAGATTATGCCTTGTAGGAGAAGCAGATAAGGATAATTATGATGTCATTAGGGCGGCTTTGATAAAGAAATACCAGCTAAGTGAGGAAGGCTATCGCCTTTTATTTAAGACGATGGTGCCTGAGACAGGTGTAGAATTCTCAGAATTCACTGCAAAGGCACGTCTCACAGTTGATCGTTGGATTGAGCTTTCCAAAACAGAAAAAACGTATGAAGGACTTATGGATTTGTTGCTCAGAGATAAGATTATGTCATGTGTTAACAAACCATTCCTGGAATTTATACATGAGCGTAAACCCAAATCTCTAAAGGAAATGGAAGAATATTGTTCCCAATATGTCACTGCACACCCCGACGTGACTTTTGGCAACACTAAGATTAAGGAGAGTATGCCAGTTGCTTCAGCAACACCATACAATCCCAATCATTCACACAGATTTCAGGGACCTCAAAACAGATTTGATAAAAAAGGTAACCATAATAGTTATCAAAACCAAGGTAACCAATCATTTCAGGGTTCTTCTTCAAAGAACTGGAGACGAGCTGATAGCTCTCGACACAGGGGTGGTCATAATTATAGGAATTTCCGTAGAGGAAGTAATTATAGAAACTATCAGGGTTATCCGTCTTGGAGTCAACAAGATCATAATTACAGAGATACTCATTATAATGAATATGATAATGGTAACCACGGGAACTATGACTCAAACCCAAATAGGGGTTACAATAGAGGTAACAATAACTACAGAGGTGATAATAACCGAGGTAGATATCAAAACAAAAGACATAAACCACATTTTCAGGCAAACTCTGCACAACAAGAGTCCCATGAAGCCTATAAACAGAGTAAAGATAATAATGATGCTAGTAATATGGCATGTGCCGCTTTTGATTTTGGGAGAGCATCTCAGTGCCCCCAATGCAAAACGTTATTTGAGCCAACCACAGTGTCTACTTTAAGCTGTGGCCATCCTCTTCCTGCTCTTCCGGCATCAGTCGCGCATGATGGAAGAGGTTCTCTTGTCTTACATAAGGGTTTAGTGAATAACAATCCAGTCTCTGTGCTATTTGATTCTGGATGCACCACAATTGGTGTTAGGCAGTCACTCGTAGATCCTTCCCGTGCCACTGGACAAGTAGTCAAATGTGTAACCTTTGGCGGCACATTAGAGAAATACTCTACTGCTATCATTAGGATTGCTACTCCTTTCTTTACAGGAGATGTACACGCATGTCTTCTTCCGAATCCGATCGCTGACCTCATCATCGGTCGCATTCATGGAGTCAAAGAATGCACTCCGCAACAAATTTCCGCGTGGGAAAGGCAAAACATGCAGATTGCTGACGCTGTAGTCACTAGAGCGCAGGCTCTTAATATGCCTCAAACTTCATCTACTGAAGATAATGAAGTGCATAACCAAGGTGATCCCTTGGTAATTTCTCGTGACTCGTTTATAAAACAGCAAGAAGATGATCCCACTCTGAAGAAATTCTTCATTCTTGCAACTAAAGGTGATCCGAATAAAGACACAAGTCGTAAATCGTGGATTACAAAGAAGAATGGCGTACTTGTACGTATGGTTCAAGACTCCATTACGTCAAGTCATTCTCAAATCCTGGTTCCCAAGAATTGAGAGTTAAAATTTTGCAGCACGCTCACGACTCTCAGTGTGCTGGACACATGGGTTTTTCCCGTACTAAGTCAAGAGTCCTTGCGGCTTTCTTTTGGCCATTGGTAAACAAGGACATACGGATTTATTGTCGATCTTGTAAAGTATGTCAGGAAGTTAAATCCAAAGGTCCACGGCATGCTGCACCCATTCAGGCGGCGGACATTCCTATTCGGCCGTTTCAAAAAATGGCCATAGACATTATTGGTCCATTTAAGATCAAGTCTGCCAGAGGACATCAGTTTATCTTGACGTGTGTTGATATGTACACACGTTGGCCAGAGGCTATTCCTCTGAAGAGCATTACTACTGCTGATATTGCAGATGCTCTTTGGCTTATATTTTCTCGTCTGGGGTTCCCCGGAGAGATATTGTCAGACCATGGCACCCAACTAATATCAGATACCATGTCTCAAGTAATGTCTACTCTGCAGATAGATAGATCTTTAAGTAGTATCTACCATCCAATGTCTAATGGTATGGTCGAACGCCTTAATAGAACACTTAAAAACTTACTAGGGAAGATAACTGAGGATCATACTCAAGACTGGGACAGAGTTTTACCTGCGGCCCTCTTCGCTTACAGAGAGGTACCCAATGAACATACAGGATTTTCTCCCTTTGAACTCGTCTTTGGCGCGCGTCCGCGTGGCCCTATGTCGTTGCTTCACGATCTCATAACATCTGACAATATTGACGATGACACAAAGTCATCCTACGAATATGTCATCGCGTTGAGACAAAAGATTATCGAAGCATGCAAATTAGCAACTTCTTCTTCTGAATTTGCGAAACAGAAGGCAAGGCAATTTGCCAATAAGAAGAGATGCTTACGACAACTTTGTCCTGGTGACAAAGCATTTGTATTACTACCTTGTAGGGAAAACAGACTACTTATTTCTTGGAAAGGTCCGTACGATATAATATCGAAAATTTCCGATGTCGACTATATTGTCAATATTGATGGGAAGCATAAAATCTTCCACATCAATATGCTTACTGAATTCCATGAACGTCCGGATTATTTGCAACCCATTTTCCAAGCAACGGACAATTCTCCAGTACAACATGGTCATTACTCATCACTGTCCGTGATACAGGATGAGGAAACAAGTTTTTCAGATGTAAATCTTCCTCTTCCAATGATCCCACTCCATTCTAGTGAATCATGGAAGAACGTTACTGTCTCTCCTGATTTGTCTCTAGGAGAACAGCGACAAGTTTCAACTATGTTGCAAACATTTCAGGATGTACTCACTGCATCCCTGGACAAACGCATGTCATTGAACATGACATTGTTCTAACTGACCATACTCCTATTAGGGTTAGACCTTATCCTATACCTATACATTTCCAAGCACAGGTTGAGAAAGAGTTGGATGAGATGATAGATTTGAAAATAATCGAACCATCCACCTCTGCATATTCTTCGCCGATGGTTATTGTTCGTAAAAAAGACAATAACATACGTCTTTGCGTTGACTATCGAAAATTGAATCAAGTAACGAAGTTCGATGCCGAACCTATGCCTTTACTGGAAGAGCTACTTACTCGACTCTCCAAATCTCATTTTTTCACTAAACTTGATTTGTCTAAAGGATATTGGCAAGTTCCTTTATCTGAACGCGCCAAACCTCTCACGGCTTTTTCAACACCTAGAGGTTTGTTCCAATGGAATTTTATGCCTTTCGGTCTTATGAACGCACCAGCTACATTCGTGCGCATGATGCGCCGAATCCTATCTTATCGGTCAGATGTCATTGCATATCTAGACGACATCTGTCTTTTCAGCGATACTTGGGAAGATCACTATTCAGGGTTAGATGAATTGCTGTCTACTTTGCGCGAGCACAACCTGACAGCGAAACCCTCTAAAGCCTATATTGGTTTTAGCGAAATTTCTTTCCTAGGCCACCGAGTTGGTCATGGTTTCCTAAAGACAGAGGACCATAATACTAGTAAGATACTTAACATCTCGATCCCTAAGACTAAAAAACAGGTGAGAAGTCTGTTAGGTCTTATTCAATTTTATGGCAGATTCATTCAGAATCTATCCTCTATCATGGCACCTCTTTCGACACTTCTAAAGAAAGGTTCGCCTAATATGGTCCACTGGTCTCAGGAATGCCAATGCTCTCTGGATAAGATTAAAACATTGTTTTCAACACCACCTATTTTAGTGCTACCTACTAAAGATAAGACATTCGTTCTTCGTAGTGACGCTTCATCCACTGGGATTGGAGCGGCACTAATGCAAGAGTACTCTGGAACTCTGCATCCTGTAATGTATATTTCCAGAAAACTTAATGCGGCAGAAAGGAATTATTCGGTTTTAGACCGTGAGCTATTAGCTATGGTTTGGTCGATCCTCAAACTACAGAGATTCCTTCTAGGCGCACATTTCATAGTAGAAACCGACCAAAAAGCTCTTACTGCTATACAGAGTAAGAATTTGAAGAGCTCGAGGTCTACTCGATATGCAATTGCTCTTCAACCTTTTCATTTCTCTGTGCGAGCTATTCATGGATCAGATAATGTGATGGCAGACATTCTGTCAAGATGCCCACATGATTCCACATAACTATTAGGGCTTAGAATTCTTGATATGTCTAGTTCTATAGTAGTTCCTTTTCTATATCATAATAGATACAAATTTGTAATTTAATAATATAATGATTGTATCACTACATAGCGGTTCATTGATGTTTATTCACCGCTGTGCTTTGATGATTTTTTCTTCATAAATCATAAATGTAAGATATCTAATACGAAATGATGGTATGAATTTTTTAGGCATCGTGTAATTGCCAGAATTGTATTATACTTTGATGACACCTTCCTGGAAAAATATACTTATAGAGAAATAATTTCTCTCAGTTTATGAGACACATTCTCACCAGTCGCTCCATAAGTCGACTTAGCCTCATATTAGGCGTTATATGTATTCCTGATATTTTCATCTGCGCATTATTCATGCGTTGTGAGCCTATTGTACGTTGCTCCTAGATGTATTTCAAAAAAAAAAAAATGTTCCATTTTTTTTTCCCGGGAGGTGTGGTAAGACTGTTACGTGCAGTCTTTGATATCTTACAATATTATACATTGGTATACTTGTTATGTTCGCAAATATTTTGTAAACAAAATAGATATTTTTTAGTGCTTAAGGGAAAGTCATTATTGAGTTACTTCCCTTGAAAGTTGTGCCGTCTCTTTCGATCGAACTCCGCGGATGAATCCAGTTTTACTGCGATTTATTCTTTGTTTGGGTAGTAATAGATTGTTCTTGCTTCAGAATATCTATGGCCTGAATTTATGTGTATTGTTTGGCTGAGTAGGACGAGTCTGTCTTATATCTGTATATCTTTACATATCTAAGTCGAACTATATGTTCTTTTGTCTCTAGAGAGGTCAAAGGCTGTTCGGCGGATGTGTCTCTAGAGAGGTGTGTTTTGGCTTCGCCCTGATCATGGGGGCTGTGTTTTGCTATGTCGGCTTGTCGCCGGGAAAAAGTGATCTCTATATTTATGGGGAAAGTGATAGTCGTCTAGACCTATCGTGTATGCTTTACCCCAGTGTTTATTCTTATTGCCAAGGAATGGCAGAATCATATTTCTGATACGCAGGTAATAAAAGATACTCTTTTGAACTCTCGTACGAAGCCACCGTTTTTCGATAGGTATGACTTGTACATCTGAGAGGATGCATTTAACTAGATGGAAAACGACTCTGATTCCTAGCAGCACTATATCCTGTAGAATGCAGTCAACTGTATCGTGATAGAATCTACAGAGCAATGAAACATTTAATGAATGACTAACTTTAAGACAGATTCATTATCTGTATCCAAACGTGAGTGACAGCTCACGAGAGAAGCCATCTTGTAAAAACATTTAGTGACTTTCAAGAAGAGAAAAGGGATGCCCGTATTATCGCTTGATTAGTCCAGAGATCACTGCTACACATGAGAACCCATTGCTAGCGGTTCAATTTGATTATATGGAAAAATCTGTGCTGGACATTATGTTAAGGAATCTTCACTAGACGAGATTAGGTCTAGAAGTCATCTTGGATATTGCTTATAATCTGACGTGCTTTCTCAGTAAACTCAGATGATATATATATGGGCAATACTGAGTGCTTGGCTATTGACAGTCCATTATACTATTATTCTACATGAGTGCCCATGTAACATTGCAAGACCATTTATCCACTGTACCATGATGTATTATGCCAACCTGTGATTTGTCACTATCTGTGCTGTCAAGTGTGTACGTCCAATTAAACTGTAGTAAAGGTACACAGTCGTTGGTGTCGATGACTTCCAGCCATACATGAGTGTGAGAAAAGAACATTTGTCAACACCACGAACTCTTCCTATCATTCGCATATTACACACTCAATCTATGTCTACACACCACTGCGTAGGTCAAGTTGACATTCCCTACTCAAACCACGAGCAACACAACAACACAGTATTTAACTCTGGTGATGTTCGAGTGAGCTTCAGATTTTTTCAGCATGTCTCTTGCTCAGGGCAAGGGTCTTGTATTAAGAGTTTATCAACTGATGATGATGACGTCTGTCTTCCAAAGAAAGATCTTATCACCTCCCAAATAGCAGGGTTGCGGGAGCCATCCCGGTTGAACTATGTGGTACCTCCCGATACGCAAACAACGCGGCGGGCAGAAATTGATCCCACATATCAGGTTTTTCATGTGCCAGCTTCCTCAGGATAGAAATGAGAGTCCCGTTGAACCTCTCTACCTGGCCGTTCCCTTGTGGATGGTACGGACTACAATGAAAGGGTCTGGCTTGAAATAGCTTAAAAACTTCTTCCGTTAGTTTCCCCTTGAACTGTGAGCCATTATCAGTCAAGATTTGATGCGGGAATCCTAATCTTGTGAATATTGTAAGTAGTGCCTCTGCTACATGTTTTGAATCAATTGATGGCAGGGCTACCACCTCTCCCCACATAGAACAAGTGTCCACCAGAGTAAGGATGTAACTGTTCCTCCCCTTGGTCCGAGTGAGAGGTCCCACAATATCCACTGCAACCCTCTCAAAAGGTGTTCCCACTATGGGCATTTCCCCTAGAGTTGCAAGAGCAGTCCAATGCTTTGGAGCTACCCTTTGACATTCTGGACAGGATTTGACATATCTTTTTATATCCTCCGTTTTCCCTGGCCAGAAGTAATGACAAGCTATACGCTGTCCTGTGGCGCTGATCCCCATGTGACCACTGAAGGGAATCACATGCCCTAGTTCCATCACTTTATCCCTATATGAAGTGGGAAGAACCAGCTGGTTGTGACCATTTGTTCCAGTTCCGGCCTTCCTGTATATCAATTTGTTCTTCATAAAGTACTCTCCCTTGCTTGGAGGTGTGTGGCATTTGGGCAATTTTTTAAAACATGGCTTGAGTGTCCTATCCTCAGCCTGCGCCTTCCTCATCTCTTCTGGATGAGCCTTTATAGGTTCACCTTCTTCCTCCTTTTTCTGTGACCTGGTCTGCACTGTCGCCATGATCACAGGTCTCTCGGGATTCCCCAAGAAGACGTATCTACACCCCAATATCAGAGGGTAGATTGGTTCATCTATCACTGCCGCTCTGATTTCTCCTTCCACATTGCGAGTTTTCACCGTTATCCTTGCGATGGGAAGTGTCATGAGTGGTATGTCCTTAGTCACTCCTTGTATTTCCACTGTTTCTGTGGTATACTGACTTGGGTCCACTAGGCTAGACTTCACAACTGAATCATAATCCAAACCTGTATCATATAGGCACCTTATGGTGACCCCATTACAAATAACATCCTCACAAACTGGGGGGTGATAAGGTTCCTGCTGTCCATTAGGATTAACCTTTAATCTTTGTTTCCCCGATTTCATTGCAGCAATGTTTGAAGGTTTCCTTTTACAAAATTCGGTGTTATGGTTGTCTTTCTTACACCATTTGCACCATCCCTTTCCTTGGTTAAACGGTTTTCTTTCGTTATATTTTTGGTCATTGAACTGTGAGTTTCTATCACGATAATCATTTCGTGGCCTATCAAAGTTTGTCCTACCTTTATTACCTTGTTCTCTGGTATCAAATTTACTAAATTGCTGTGGAGCTTTAAAATTTTCTATGTGCTTCTTTTTATTGCCACTTACCTCTGCCTGGGCTGCCTGATACCTCTCAGCGACATTTAAAACCTCCCCCAATCTCTCTGCACCTTGTTCCATGAGAAATTTTCTCAGGTCTGTAGCCATGGACTCTCTTAATTGCTCTATCATGATCATCTCTTTGAGATCTTGGGTCTTCCCCAGAGCAGTCCATTTCTCCAAATAGGTTTCCAGTCTGGCAGAGAATTGGTGGTATGTCTCCCCAGACACCAGTTTGGCATTTCTAAACTTCTTACGATAAAATTCACCATTCATTTCATATCTCAATAACAAAGCCTGCTTTAGCATGTCATAATTGTCTTGGTCGTCTCTATGCATCTTAGCAAAAACTTCATAAGAAGTACCTCTAAGCCCTTGGGATAACTTAAGACTCCACCTCTCTCTCTCTCTCTCTAACTCATACGTAGTAGCTAATAGTTAGAATCTACTGAGGTACCCCTCGATGTCATCGTCTTTCTCAACAAAATGGTCTAAATGAAAGCCCATAGCTGAGGTTGAGGCTCCCTGACTAGGCATAGCATCTGAGGCAAAACGGCTGGCACCATTTTCCGGAGCATGGCCTTGTAATTCCAGCTCCCTTAGTCGTAATTCGTGCTCCCTTTGCAATCTTCTATCTTCTGCTTCCCTTTCGGCAGTCAATCTCTTATCTTCTGCTTCCCTTTCAAAAGTCAATCTCTTTTCTACTGCCTCCCTTTGATGCCGTTTTTCTTCTGTCTCTAATTGGAGCCTTTTAATCTCCCTATCCGCCTCCAATGCATTAGCCTCTTTGTCAGCCTCAATCTGCAGCCTCTTAAGTTCTTTATCAGCCTCAATTTGTAACCTCTTCTCTTCAGCTAACCTCCTATCTTGCCTTTCAATATACTTGTCACATTCTGAAGTTACATACTGAATTAAAACTTGACCCTCCATGTTCATCTCCTTCGCCGTCAGCACAGCAGCCGATCTAAATTTTGCTAGATCTGCCATACTCTAAAACAAAAATTAACAATGACTAAGGTAAAGTCCAAGTATATAATTACTAAAGTAATATATTAATTAATTAATTAATTACCACTGGCTGTGAAGATTCATCAACTTTTATTTTCCACTTTTTATTTTAAGGGACACTTTTAAATTTATTCAACTCTGTCCCCACTAGTTTAATTCCCAAACCAGGAGACCCTAATATCTTTGATAAACTTAATCCCAGGACAAGACCCCAATATTTGTAGTGGTTTTTGATGTTATTGTATGGTTGTTATGTTACCTAGTGTACTTATGAGGTCAGCTGTGAAGGCTCCTGAGATAAAAGCTTATGTGAGTTACAGAAGGCCCTTCTGCTACCACTTACGACCTCAAACAGACCTATTCTCCTATAATGAGTGTTAGCTACGTTAAAAGTCTAGGGTACTGAAATGTAATGTGTAGGTAATAAAATACACAGACACATACATGTAATTAATAAGTCTAATAATAATAATAATAAACTCTATAATACACTGAACTAACACTGGCTTTTAAAGTTTAAGTTTAAAATTTTTTTTAATTTATTAGTCCTGAACCAATTGTTTCTTTTGGTCAGAACATATGAAATGATAGGTATTTATCAATGAAATGCATATATATATTGCATAATCAAATATAACTTTTGTACATAGGTATATTATTAAAATGGTTAATATTAGTGGTATCTACAATGTCTTGGGAACACTAGCACTGGATGGTTAGTTGGGGTGGCGTCATCATGCCCAATCTATTGTTACAAGGTTCATAGTCCTTGACATATGGACTGATGTTAATATTTATTTAACAAGATTTATTTCTTTATTGAGGGTGGAAATAGTTTATGAATCTTCAGCAGGCCAGGCTTGCACTTTACTGGCCTGTAACGATGTAGTCCAGAATTCTTGTGGCCCACTCCTCTCAGTAGCTGGAGTAAAATGTTAGGCTGCACAGACACCCGCTCTTGTACTTCTACAAGAGCATCTGGCACAATCGTAGTGCCAGATCAGAAACTCTGAAACAAAATTTGTGCCATGTGTCAGTACTCTATTTACTGCGCCACTCTTACACACAACACCACAAAACAACATTACACAGACTGGGTCAGATCTCTCTGACCAACGTAACACATCTCACCCAGTTGTTATCAATGAGTACCAGTTTCCCAAGACTGCATTGCATCCGAAATATGTTCAATAGTTTCCTCTTCTATTCAATAAGGTGGGTAATATGTTCCCACTGATGTCAATAATAGATCCGCCTTCCATAGTCTTAGATAGGTTTTTCATATATTATTAGTTTGTCTCTAGGCCCTGGACTGCTGCTGGGGACCTAGAGCAGGCACTCACTTGTCGTAATCATTTTTCATGATATGGCAGTATCAATCACTCAAAATATTAAAATAAACAAGATAAATGCTTTTTTCCTTACCACAATTCAGAATTGAGAACACAGTTACTTAAGACTAGCAAAACTCAGCTGAGCTGCTGGCTAGATTAGGGCGTCCCACTGATTTTTATTTATTTATTCCGGGAAATCACCTCTAGCAGTCAAGAACTGTGTTAATGGACAGTCTTATATCAAATGGTACAAGTGTGCGTCTCTCATTCACTAATATAAATACTTCTGTCCAATCAACGAACTTCCCCTCTAACTTTTTTCAAATATTCAAACCAAAAGTCAAATTTCAGTCAAATCTCAGTCAAGTGTGTATTATTTTCTGTTGGTCCGTCTGTCTCTACTTGGCTTTTCACAAAAATACACTTGTTTTTTGGACTAACTACATGCAAAAACTGCACAAACCTGCCCCCCCCCCCAAGTTATTTTTAGCTTCTATCCTCCGACTTTGCCCCTCTAGTTCATTGCAGTTTGATTTTTGCATTTTTAGGGCTCAAGGACGCCAAAAGGTAACTTTAGTGAAAGTATGTACAAAAAACTGTTCGCTAGTCTGATTGGAACAATACGGTCTTTCGTCAATATCTTCCGTGTTATCTGTCCGTCTGTGTAATTAAAAGTATATTATTTCTCTGCTCAAGATGGGCTATCAAACTAGCTAGGTTTTATTTTCATAACTTTATTATTAAAGAAAATTCTACTTTTCTCAAGGTTAGTTTTTCTACCAATTCCTTACATTGTGTCAACTAGTGGCGTGATTTTTTTTTTCTTTAAACTACAAATTGCGTCTTTTTGCTTTTTAGATTCAAACACATGTTCAGTCATATTTTTTCCTTTTTATCTCCGTTTCCCCTCCCGTCTAAAAGGGTAAACCGTTTCGTCTGCATGTCTAACTAGTTAGTTTCAATGGCGGTAGAAAGCGCTGGCGTAGGCGAGAATGTATCCTCGTATCTTACGTATAATTTTATCCCTACATGTTATCTTACCCGTTATCTTTATAATTGGAGGTATTTTAACGTTGTATCACTGTATTTTTCACCACACATGACAAAGATATTATTGAGTGTATGAGTTACATGACAAAAATATTATTCAGTACACGAAGCACATGACAAAGATATTATTCTCTACATGAGTCACATGATAGAGATATTATTGAGTACATGAGTCACATGACAGAGATATCATTGTGTTCATGAGGCATATGACAAAGATAGTATTGTGTACATGAGGCATATGACAAAAATAGTATTGAATACATGTGACAAATGACAACGATAGTATTGAGTACATGAGTCATATGCCAAATATATTTTTGAGTACGTGTGTCAAATGACAAAGACAGTGTTGAGTACACGAGTCACATGTCAAAGGTATTATTCAGCACATGTGTTAGTGACAAAGATAGTATTGTGTATATGTGTCAAATGACAAAGATAGTATTGAGTACATGTGGCATATGAAAAAAATATTATTGATTACATGAGTCACATCACACAGCTATTATTGTCACGTGACAACGATATTTCAGAATACATGAATCACATGACAAAAGCATTATTAAGTACGTGAGTTTATTGACAAACATTTTATAAAGTACGTGAGTCTCATGACAAAGATATTATTAAGTACATGAGTTTCCTAACAACGATATTATAATGTACATGAGTCACATGACAAAGATATTATATCGTACATGAGTCACCTGACAAAGATATTATAATGTACATGAGTCACTTGACAAAGATATTAATTTCATGAGTCACATGACAAGAGTATTATTACATACATGGGTAAACTGACAAAGTTATTATTAACTACTATCATGCTAAGGAAGCATTATGAATCCAGACATAAATATCACAGGTATCGTGTTGATTTGTTGATTCAAAGAAATACAGATGTTATTTTTACACCGAGAACAATTATGGAGCTTGCACATGGCCACACACACTGAGACACTCAATCGGTTCTTTTTTTAAGTTTGATTTATTTCTGTCTTAGAGTAATAATACATCGTAATACAGTACACTTGATCATTTAAAATACAGAAATTCCTACATTTAGAATGTTTTTATTAAACCGTGTACAATATGGAAAACAAATTATTATAAAGGATGATGTTGTCAGTAAACAAATGACAACAGGTAAAAATATTATTGGCCTCAGAAAGAAAAGGACTGTTGTACCCTCCATGTATGTCATACAGGGAGATTAATATGAGGTTGTACGCGTGGCTGGCAACCTCATGATGTAAATCAAACTTCACAGAATGTTAATATTATTGCACTCCGGGCAAATCCATAGGTGCTCAGTCTCCCTCAGCAAACTGCCACAGAAACCACCGAGACAAGTATGTGACTGCTTAGTGCAGGCTTTCTGCAAGAAGATCAATGGCAGTGGTGCTGAGTAAGGAGGGTTAAAGAGAATGGTGATGATGATCATAACGATGACTACGAAAATGATGATGATGTTGAAAAGGATGATCATGATCTTCATAATACTGATAATGATGATGACGATGACATCATAATTATGATCCGCTTGGGGTTGAACATCATCAGCATCAGCTACCACCTCCACAACGAAGGTCGGCTGTAATGGATCTCCCATGTTCTCTTGTTCTGATGGTGTACACTGATAGACTCTTTCATGTCAATCTCTTGATGTTATCTTCCCAGAGCGTGCCGATGGTCAAGAAAATATGGGTGTAATATCATATTCCCAATATGCCTCAAATGGGCGTGTAACGGGATCCTTTACCTCTTTACAGAAATCATCGCTTCCAAGAGCAAATGAATACAAGGTGCAAGATTCATGCAATGGAACCACGCACAGTGTTGGCTCTACGACAGGCAAGGGGCGCAAAGAAAATGACGATAAAGATAATGAATGCAACCAGGTTCTGTAATCTTTATCCCGTTCACAATTAATAATTATAAAAAGCGATACTTATTTTAGTTCGTCTGCCAGACTGTCGCCGAAAAAAAAAAGCTAATCAAGATCTACTGGGCCGATTTTTAATAAACTTCCATATTTAAGACTTTTTAAAAAATGTGTTCGCTGATTTCTTAATTTTGCCTAAATTATAATAATAATAATAATAAATTCTTTAAGCGCCAAACACGGCGCATAAGGCAGAAACCAGTGCTCTCCAGGTTGTTCGTTGTGACGCCACTCCTCTTAGCTCTTGCACATTATTTAGGCCCAACGTTCTTCCTTCTCTTATTATTGTTCTTCTGAGTGTTTCTTTTGGTCTTCCTTTTTTCCGCTTACCCTCAGGAACCCAAGTGAGCGCCTGTAGTGGTATTCTGTTGTTTTGCATTCGTAGGACATGACCGATATATGACCATCGTCTTTTCCTTATATAGTCGGAGACATATTTGTGCCTAGAGTCTTCTCTTATTGCCTATTTAACAAGAATTAATGACATTTTACCTAATAATTACGGACTCATTTTCGAGGCGTTATTTTTTTGAAGTTCATCAACTATTTTCTTTGTTTCTTTTAATACTGTACTACACGGCTTGTGTAAGAAAGCACATGATGTCATGCATCATTGAGAGTTCATTGTCGGCTTACCACTGTGTTTTTTTCTTACTTTAATGTTTACGCTGCACCGACAATCAGGTTGTATTTCCTTTCACAGTTTGTAATATTTAAACGATTTCTTAAAAACCAGAAGGTCTTTTATAATTGGACATGCGCCCTAAGTTCAACGGGACACTCTTCGCCAAAACGAGGCAATATTTTAAAAAAAAAAAAAAAAACATTCTTAGCAGATCATGTGGAATCTATTCAGTACTTAATGTATAATAATTCCTACCTTACGTTATGTTAATAGGACTGTGAAAATGCATTTATATTTAAGGAACCTGCTTTAATTACAACCAAGTTTGAACGATTTGTGACTACACATTTAACGTGTAACATTGCCACTGTTTGAATATTATTTATGGAGTCAGATATTGCGCATAGAATGTCTTAATTACAATTAATAAACTTATTAAACAAAGGCAATAACACATGAAGGTGAGAATTGGAGACAGGCATGAGAGGAATTGAACTGACATGCTATCATCATAACCCTCCGCTCCCCAAGGAGCATAGGCCTTCAAAAAACTCTTGCCGTCCTCCTGTCACGTGCCATCGTCTCAAGTTCCTTCCACGTTCTCCCTATCATTTTCATCTCTGTTTCCAACTCTCTTCTCCACGTGCTTCTTGGTTTACCTCTGCCTCTCTTGCCCTGGGGGTTCCAGAACAAGGACTGCCTTGTAATGCTATCAACAGGTTTCCGCAGTGTGTGTCCTATCCATCGCCATCGTCTTCTTCTCATCTCTTGTTCCACTGGCACTTGTCTAGTTCTTGTCCTCAGTTCCACATTGGTAACCTTGTCATACAATTTCAATCCCTCTATTGTACGCAAGCACCCATTTATGAAAGTCTGTAGCTTTTTGGTTGTTGTCTTTGTTGTTCTCCATGTCTCAGAGCCATACAATAGTACTGACTTGACATGTGAGTTGAAGATTCTTATTTTCGTGTTGGATCCGATTTCTCTTGATCTCCATATATTTCCCAATGCAATGAAAGCTCCTCTTGCTTTTTGTATTCTTATTTTGATATCAGCCATGCTATGAACTCCAGAAAAAAAAAAGCGAAAGCGAGGCAGGCCAAAAGCCACCCGGCGGAGAACTGGAGATACAAAAACCTGAACCAGAGCTGGGGAACCACACGAAGGATGGCTACCGACCGAGTAATTAGGAGATAGTTTGTTGCTGCCCTGCAAGACGCCACCAGGCGTGATGGACACTGATTGCTTTGTCTGTTAGCGATCATGGACTAAAGAAGATGTTGAAGAAGATAACAGGAATAAGGAAGGCATGGATAGACCTTGACCAAATGGTACGCGCTAGAGGAAGACTTAGCATAAGTTTGTTGAAGGCCTATGCTCCTTGTGGATCTCAAGGGTTATGAATGAATGAACTTATCGAAAGCGCTGGTATCTTTTTATAAAAGAGCACATATCCTCACGAATATAAATACTAACCTACTTCAGTTCCCCAGTGCAGTCCACATCCGCGGAAAATATTGCTCTGGACTCAGCACATTTCCTAGTGGTGTTCCTTTGCCCATGTACCCCGTGTAGTACACGACGTATCCATCTGCCATCCACCCACTCCACCATCCGAAAGTACCACCCGTTAATATAACATGTTCACACCTTGATATAACTGCCATATGGACTGCTGCAGAAGCGGACGGCATCCCAACGACGTTATTTCCTATCAAATTTGCTTGGCACCATTGGAGGTCATCGCTTGCAACTAGAAAAGTGATATTCCTACCAGGAAACTTTGACTTCATCCAATCAAAAGCCTTCATGAAATAGGATTTCTCTGGGACACCGTAGCCCCAATATTGATTATTTGTATTTAGGAAATCCCCACGACGTGCATGTACTCCTATGACCAAAGATCCTCTGTGCTTAGCATACACATCGTAAAGAATTGTGGCAGCTGCGTTAGCTACTGAATCGTGGAAAGTAAACTCGTGTCTGACTTCGTCCGCAATATCGAAGAAATATACAAACGATTGAAGGAAGCCTTCAATTCTGAAGTCTTTTAAGATTAAATTCAGCAATTTGGGGTCAAATGCAACAAAGTTGGATTCTTTGATTATCGGCCATCTGAAACAAATAAATTAAAGAAAGTTATGACAGTGCAATTAAATTTTGGAAGCTTTATTCTTTCAACCAACTGTACTCAATAGAATCCTCAAATCTTGAAGAACTGGTGTGGATCTACTGTCCTGGTCATGCAGGGGTACGTGGCAATGAGAGAGCTGATAGACTGGCCTCGAGAACACCCATAGAGGGGACACTGGACATGGATAAGGGAGAGTACTAAGGGCGATTAATGATCGCCTGCTGGATAATGACATTGCAATTGATGAATTAACAAGGCTGCGGATGTTGGAGTTTGGCATCAAATGTGGGACTAGCAGAAATGGACATGAGAGAGGATGCATCCGTCGTATGTACAACCAGCGTGTTACAGGTACAATTAGCATTCATACTCTTGGACATTTGCTGAGGGAGACTGAGCACCTATGGATTTGCCCGGAGTGCAGTAAGGTCGATTCTGATTAACAATAACAATAACAATAACCTCGCAGTGTTGAATAAAAAGGGTAAAAATATTAAAATTAAACAGTAATTTATGACGTAAATTAAATATGAAAACAAAAGGAATAAATGTGACCCAATTTGAATGCTTACATGTCCCTTTTGACTTCTGGAGATGTGATAGTCTATGGAACAAGCTAATGTATCTACAAAGCTTGCTTTAAAAATGCACATTTAGTATTGAACTAATTACACTAGATATTAAAACCTGTGTTAACTAACATAATTTCGTACAGGATTAATTACATCATCTAGTAACACAGATCGTTGCCTTAGTACAGCTGTATTCCATCTCCAGTTTTGGCCAAAATTGACCCTAGGTCATAAATCTACATCTCATAGTTTAATCCATCAATCCTACACAATATCTTACCAGTTAACAGTTTGGATCATCAGACACAATTTCATTTTAATGTACACATCAATCTTTCCAACTAGTAACCCTAAAACTGTGAAGACGTTTTTCTCAAGACAAGTTGAAGTAGAGATAGAAGAAAACAATACTAAGGCGACGAGATGGTAGCTAACGCACATTAAGAACAGTCTAAAGTTAATTACACCAGCAATTAGTACCTGTGTTAGAAAACAAAATGTAGTACATGATTAATTATACAGGATAGTAAAACTCGTGTTAGTAAAGGGAATTCAAGAAAAGGATTAATTGCATCAGCTAGTAAATCATATGCTAGCTAGCATAAGTTAGAAAAAGGATTATTTATTTCAGCTAACAAAGGCGGAGCAAGCTAACGCGATGTAACTGATGATTAATTACATCAGCTAGTATAACCTGTAGTAGCTAAAACATCTTAAGAATTGGATTAAGTACTTCCGTTAGTACAACCTGGCGTAGCTTGCACAATTTAAGACTTAGGAAAATCCTAACGAGGATCTTTGAACTCTTTGAATCAAACGAAATAGAACCAAATTATGTCGTAGTATTCTCAGACTTGCAGGTTGCCCTCTTGGCAATAGAAAACTGGAAAACCACCTCAATCAGTACTATCTAGAAGGTTCTCGAAACATGCCACAAAATTATGAATTTATATGGAACAGAATTCTACATGCAGCCTGGCCACATAAACATCACATTGAATGAAGTAGCTGATGTACTGGCAAAGAAGGCAGTAACAATGTCACAAATTGACCAACCGTTGAATATGTTAACAATAAAACAAATAATAAAAAAACAACCGTAAAGAAGATTGGCTGAAAACGTGGGCACAGGTTAAAACAGGAAGAAGACCTAACAGCCCCAAATAAGGAAGTTGCTATCAACCATATCGAACGAAGATATCAAACCAAAATTTTCAGATTGAGAATAGGTCATTCTACTCTAAATGGCCACAGAAACAGAATGTGTTCACAAAATATAACAAAATGAAGACACTGCCCAAACCCGCTGGAGACAGTAGAACACCATCTGCTACAGTGCCCTGCACTCCAGGGAATGAGACAACTCCTACCACACAACCTACCCATAGACAATACACTTTATAGCTACCCAGAACAACTTATACGAACTGCACAGTACCACATAATGGCATCAAGGTCACCAAGCGCTGACGCTCAATGACAGTGGATCAAAGTCAAGTCAAGATCACGATTAACTAATTACATCAGCTAGAAAAATCTGTGTTAGCTTGCACAATTTTAGTACAGGATTAATTGCATCAGCTAGTAAACCTGCGTTAGCGAACACAGTTCAGTGCAGGATTATTTACTACAGGTTTTGAAACCTATGTTAGCTAGTAGAATTTTGCAGCATGATTAATTACATCACCTAGTAAAACTGGTGTCAGCTAACACAATGTAACTGAGGATTAATTACATCAGCTAGGACAACATATGGTAGCTAACACAACTTAGCATTAAGGGGGCATATACACCCAGAAATAGACAAAAAAGGTTATTTTTGATTTGCATATAATAATTGTGTTTTAAATATTTATAAGCCTTTTTACTTCGATATTCTTTTTGAATTATGTGTTTATCTGTAATAGTTTACGAGTTATCAATGTTCAAAGAGAATGAGTGTGTTCCAAAATTCGCTGACTTTTAGTCCCAAAATATGCTTTTTTGCTAACCTTCATATTGGAAGGTATACCAAATAATAAACACTCCCTAGAAAAAATATACTCAATACAACGAATACAATGAATACTCCTTTTTCATCCATCATGGCGGTAAAAACAATAAAAACATAAATGTGATTGAAAATGTGAGTTAATTTGTGGAAATACGTGAATATATTTGTGATAATTATGCCTTCAGACAAAAAGTTCGGTAAAGGTATATCAAAGAAGCGTAAATTTCATGGCAATCAACATACGGCTGAACGAAATGAAAGGAAAACAATCCTACAGAATGCATCGACATTCGGTACTGAGCCATGCGTTCATAGTTCAACACCATCGATGCAGACTGAATATTTTTATATTGGAATGAAACGAAATGCCACGCCCCTTTCACGATCAGAGCAAAAAATTCTGGACATTAGCAACCTAACACATGACTCTGATGAGGATATGTTTGAGCGAAGCTGTGACACAGATTCTGCAGAAACTGACGAGGAAGGTAATTATAATGTTAATGATACTGATTTGCTTGAGGGGCACAGAATTGTTGACATGGGTCTTCTTGTTCAGAACATTGCTGAAAAATTGTTGTGTACCTTTTGCCAAAGTTCTGTACAATTAGTTGAAGTCAAAAGGCAAGGACTTGGGAGTGAATTTGTATTTCATTGTAACAGTGCAAACTGTCATGAACAAAAACATTTCCCTTCAAGTAGTCAGCTCTCAGTAGGGAATGCAAAGATAAATCTTATCAATCGGCGTGCAGCTTTTGCCATGCGCTGTATTGGCTGCAGTCACACCGACTTAAACACTTTCTGTGGTATAATGGATTTACCATCCCCAGTTAGACACAGCAGCAATGCTATTATACAGAAAGGAATGGAGGATGCTGCTACTAGGGTGCAAATTATTAGCATGAAAAATGCTGCTGTTCAAGAGTATGGGAGTGCAGAAGAAGGTGACAACAAGTTCCGAGACATTGATGTATCTTGTGATGGTACCTGGATGACCAGAGGCCATTCATCTATTGTTGGTGCCACAACTGCGATTGGCTTGCAAACTGGAAAGGTAATAGATACTCAGACAAAGAGTAAAAAGTGCAAATCTTGTCAGTACTGGGAGAAACAAGACCACAACACAGACAAATTTCAACAATGGAAACAAAGTCATGCTGAGGTTTGTACGATGACCCATCACGGATCCTCGGGGTAAATGGAAGCAGCAGCAGCTTGTAACATTTTTTCTTGCTCAGCAGACAAGTATAATCTCAGGTATACAAAGTTCATTGGGGATGGAGACACTAACAGTTTCAAAAAGGTGTTTGAATCCAAGCCTTATGGAGAGGATTGTCTGATAGAAAAAATTGAATGTGTGGGTCATGTTCAGAAAAGAATGGGTACTCGGCTGAGAAATCTTAAGAAACTTTCTAAAGGGAAGTCTTTGCCTGATGGTAAATCCACAGGTGGTAAGGGTAGACTTAACTGATAGTGTCATTGATAAGCTACAGGTATACTATGGAAATGCCATACGAGCTAACAAAAACAACCTTTGCAAAATGCGAGAAGAGGTTTGGGCGGTGTATTTCCATAAGACATCAACAGATGATAATCCTGTTCATAACTTTTGCAACATTGACTGGTGTCCCTACAAACAGGCTGTCAGAGATGGCATAGTGAATGACTTTAAGCACAAGGGAAACCTTCCAATTGCTGTCATGGAGGCTATTAAGCCCATATTCAAAGACCTCTCCAAGACAGAATTACTGAGAAAGTGCCTGCAAGGCTACACTCAAAATTCTATTGAATCATTGAACAGTTTAATATGGAAATATTGCCTTAAAATAAAAAATCAAAGACTTTCAACTGTAAATACAGCTGTCGCAATTGCTGTGTGCATTTTTAATGATGGAGCTAACAGCCTGAAAACAATCCTTCAGGAATGGGACATTCAGCCGGGAAAACGTATGCATACATTCTGTGTAGAAAAAGACAGTCTTCGCATAAAACATTCACAAAGGAAAGTTAAAGCTGCTTCTTTTGAAGCAAGAAGAGCCAAGAGACGTAGGAGGCTTGTCCTAGATGAAGAGCAGATACAAAGAGAGGATCAGTCGTATCTTCCTGGGGGATACTGAGCTCTTATCAGATAAGTGTTTTAACATTTTAAAAACTAAACTTTAACGAAAACAGGGCCTGCGATTCACAGTTCCGGTGATATTTTCAACAATTTTACAGCTATAGCCTTCAAATTTTGCACACTTATAGCCCATGTTATCCTTTATGGCATTAACCTCCACTTTTTTCTTACATGGTATAGAAACATAAGACGCGTCAACAGTGAGGAATGCAGTTAGCGACCCATAGCTTGACTGCTTGCGTCAGGGTCAGTGAACCAGAGCTGACCAAGACCCTACTCCACCTCCAAGTGGTGGTCCTGGAAACAGGCTGCATCACTGCAGTCTGGCTGAGTGAGTAGGGATCGAAGAGGGAAGGCTAACCCGGTCCCAAAAATGCTGTGCTGAAGTCGGATGTGTCGGCCGAAAGGCGCAAATATCGCAACTTCGCTGTAAACGGACACAACGCAACCAACGTCCTTTTCAGGACGAACGAAGAAGAAGAAGAAGTATAGAAACAGAGATATTGCTATACAAATTTCTAAAGTTGTGCTATTTAAAAGGGTCATATTGCAAGAGCCATATCTACAAAGCTCATTGGGGTAGACATTTTTGGATGGTTCACGCCATAGATAGGGATGTTATGCACATCATCTGCTGGTTTGGCATTCTTTGCACTTTTTATGTGCGTGAAATTCATTCCCAGGTGCACTGGGGGTTTTCCTTTCATTTTTTTTTCATCACTTCATGTTAATTAATTATTTTCACATAAAACATTAAAATTTATAAAGTAAACTTTGTTCATCATAAAATATAATATCTCTTGTAACATGTGGCCAAATTTTATGTCAACAAGTTCGTTAGTTATTTTTCTGTTAATTTTTTTAAAAAGATAACCCATTTTTGGCTGGGTGTGCCCCCTTAATAACATCTGTTAGTTAAGCCTGTGTTAACTATCACAATTTAAGAGCAGGACTAATTTATTACATAAGCTAATAGAACCTGTGTTAGGTTACTCAGTTTAAGAGCAGGGTTAATTAAGTACTTCAACTAGTAAAGCCTGCGCTAGCGGACTCACTTTAAAGTACGAGACTAACCAATTACATCAGCTGGTAGAACCGGTGTTACCTATAGTACAATTTAAGTGTACGATTAATCAATTATATCAGCTGGTAAAGCCAGTGTTAGCTAGGACAATTTAAGAGCATTGTTAATTAATTACCTCAGAAATGAGGTATCTGAGGAAGGTGGTTGAAGTAACAAGAAGAGACATGGTCCGCAACCAGACGATACGTCAAGGCCTAAAATCCCACCCGCTGCAGACCCAAGTAGAACAGTCCCAACTAAGATGGTTTAGCCATGTCTGCAGAATGGGAGAAGATCGGCTACCACGACAAGCATGGGAAACAAAGAGCCAGGGATCCAGACCTCCAGGACGACCCAGAGTCCGCTGGGAGGACAACATTGGACAATCTTTGAAGGACCGAGGACTAGAATGGAACCAGGCCAGGAAGAAGACAGCTGATAGAATAGTCTGGCGCTCTCTCTTCCAAACCTCTACACCTCACGGTAGAAGGGGAACGGCTAAGTAAGTAAGTTAATTAATTACATCAGCTTGTAGAACATGTGTTAGCTAGCACAATTTAACAGCAGGATTATTTAATTACATCAGCTAGTAGAACCTGTGTTAGTTAGCACAATTTAACAGCAGGATTCACTAATTTCATCAGCTAGCAGAACCTCTGTTAGCTAGCACAATTTAAGAGCAGGATTCATTTACTTCATCAGCTAGTAGAAGTTAGCTGACAAAATTTAAAGCACGGGATTAATCAATTACATCAGCTAGTAAAACCTGCGAAATGTGGGACCAGGATTAATTACATCATCTGGTAATATATATGTTAGCCAACACATATCGAGAACAGGATTAATTTTACCATTTAGTAAAACTTTTGTTGTTTAGCACAATTTAAGAACATGATTATCTACATCGGCAAGCAAAACTGGCATCAGCTAACACGATGTAATTGAAAATTAATTACATCAGTTTGTAGTAACTGTGTTAGCTAATAGAAGTTAGTAAAGGATTAGATACATCAACTAGTAAAACCGTGTTAGCTGACTGTCCCGAAATACGAGATGTTCGTTCTTTTTTTTTTCTGGTCTTTTCTCCACTTCGGTATTATTATCTACCACGCTTCTTACGCGCTAATCCTTCCTGTATTCATTGTTTACGCTTTCATAGTTCATGGTTTTCTTATCATATATTGTCCTATTTTTCTCCCTTACTAATTACATGAGCGCGTGACCTGTTTTTACATGATATTGACGTTTTTGTGCAAACAAAGTTGCCACTATTTCTGGAACAAGTGAGGTATAAGTGGCCTGAAGTCGACACTAGACACCATCATCAGATGGGTCTTAGAGACTCGGGACCAGCTTTGCATTTACTCCCTGATTCTAGTCGGAACGTGCCGCAACTCGTAAACTTGACATGAGACGCGAGCGATTCAGTCATCTATCTGCAAAGACCCAAACATCAGCGGGAGCAGAAACTAATATTGGCAGCTACGTAAAACTTAAAAGCTACCA
This sequence comes from Oreohelix idahoensis, assembly GCA_024509875.1. Classification (NCBI taxonomy): domain Eukaryota; kingdom Metazoa; phylum Mollusca; class Gastropoda; order Stylommatophora; family Oreohelicidae; genus Oreohelix; species Oreohelix idahoensis. The sequence continues at coordinate 121,616 of JAMPIV010016781.1, forward strand.
AGCGGAGGGCGCGTGATACTCATATTAGGGATCCAAAACTCAAAAAAGGCATTTGTTTTCCTCCTAGTTTGTGATACGGTTGCCAGCAGTCGACGCTAGACACCAACATCAGAAGGGTCTTGAAGACGTATGATTTGATAACCTACGCAGTTACCTCAGATATGTGCAAGAGACGTACTGCGACCACAATACTGACTATTGACAAGAAGTGCAGTCCAAAGCACCTATGGGAACCAACAGCGGCTAAAGCTATGGTTGGATTAATCACTATTGAGTGAATTGTATGTGTGCATCCGTATGACTCATATTGTGTTAAATACATAAACTAATAGTTTAATGAATTGTTGCTGAATCACTTTCAGCTGGGGGCTCAGAAAACCACGATTAAAAAATTACCTCATTGAAGGAGAGGGAGAATATTAAAGTTCATAACAGCTTAGATGATCTCACTTGTTATGCTTGATTTTCTTCAACTTCCTATGAGTCTCCCTTAAATAGAAGCATAATTTTTATATTTATATCTCTGCCAAGGCTAATCTTGAGCGAGGGTTGATACCTTTGAATACCCTCATCATTATACTTAAAATATGGTCATTGTTGGACCTTTACAGCATTAAGAGCGGGTGAAGTACGCTGGGGCGTTCGTAAACTATTTGGTACCCAGGGCTGATCATTCCTTTTGTACCCGCCCTTTCTTTTCTTTTTTTTTTTTTTTTTATAAAACACACAGAAACGTATACTACGCTTGCAGATAGATTTTTAACAGTACACTTCTGTCCCAAAAGTGACTGATGGCACTCCCACGGATGTCACCCTTCGCACCCTACCTTGTACGCCTCTGAAGGCGTGTGTAACTGGTGCGAATTGAAACTGCAGGAATTTCAAACCAGCCATAAGAGATGCGGTAGCGCAGTGGTTAGCGCACTGGCTTCCGAGCTCGGCGGTCGAGGTTCGATCCCCAGTTGAGGTGGGGATTTTTAGACCGCAAATGGCTCCGGGGTCGATTCAGCCTCATGAAATGGGTACCAGAGCATTTTCTGGGGAGGTTAAGGTGGCACGTTACCTCCAGTGTGCCAATGATCAAGAAAATATGGCCCTAACACCACATTCCAAGTAAGTCTCAATGGGCGTGTAACGGGATCCGTTTACCATAAGATGGCAAAAAAGATTATTCTAAAACATAAATTTAGATAAGAACCGGCCAACTACAGTGATGCAGGAGATAAGCGAAAGATGCGGTGATATAAATGGGTTACAAAAGGATAAGGTTGATATGAAGACCAATGGGCCGTCTGTTCGATATAGGCGAGAGGCCAGTAATTAGGTTCAGTTTTCCAAACCCGTCGTAACGAGAGGCCAGTTTTCAAGATCAGTATATTTGAAATAAATGTTTGTTTTGTCTAAATTTTATATTTTATTAATTCTCATTCTATTTCCTTTACAACCATGCTTAATTTTACTACACTTATTTTTTTTTTCATAAAAAAAACTTAGGAAGAACCGACCCTTAAATTTTAAAACTATATAAAAACTCAACAGGACAGAAAATTCCTTGCCTCAAACGTGAGACATCCCCACTTCCTTTAAGAGTTAAAAAAGATGTACTAAAAGGGAATAAGGTTTAGGGTTAGGTTCATGAATACTAAACTTAACCGTAAACCCTAACCCAAATATTAACTAGATGGCATGGGCAACATATTTGGATGGTATTGAAGAACACAACCAACTGTTTTTCATTTCAACCAATGATAGAATAGGTGATTGGTTGGCATAATGAGAAATTCTTATTGTTGACGAACTATGGCAAGGCAGAAATGGAAAAGTGAATGGGATCTTGAAAGAATGGAAACAAATTAAAAATAAAAAGGCACAACAAATAGGTACCGACAATGACGATATGCTTAAAGTTCTGGTTGAGGTTTATGTCATGAATCGGTGTAAAACTCTGCTGATGTATTACCTCAGCATGCCATTTGTCACTTACGTTCGTTAGGTATTGGAGAAATCTTCGCTTTACGGGAAAATTCGTTGAGCAGGAATAATTCTTTATTTAAGCTATGTATATTCCAAGCAAAAACTCTCGAGTTAGCGCATATCTAGGCTTATATCTAAGTAATGACTGCTTGGAATGGAATCATAGTTTTACACATTAGGGCAGAACTGGGGCGGAATCTATGAACTACCGTTTGGGATCGCAGCATGACGTTATTTTGATATTGCAGACATTGCAGAAAGCATTATGAGCACGCTCCAACGGAAGCAGGAAGCAAGAGAGAAGATGAGGGCCATCTTGCCACCACCACCTTACGGACCCTAATCGACAGCCGAAACTGGGTCTACTTCAGAGAAGCTGCACCAAACCCCGTTGACGGTCGAGAATATATAAAATATTCAGGAACCTGAGCCCGAGAAACCAAGCTCACCTCCTAAAGTAGCTGTGAAAATGCAAGAAAAGAAGACTACAACATCTACGACAAAGAATACACCCCAGAAGCCATCACCATACGATACCGAAACGACAGCTGTGTCTACTTCAGAGAAGCTACACCAAACCTCGATAACGGTCGAGAATATGGAACCTGAGTCTGAGAAACCAAGCTCACCTCCTAGAGTGGCTGTGAAAATGAAAGAAAAGAAGACTACTGCATCTACGACACGGAATACATCCTCGACACGAGACCAGAGACGGACAACACACCATAGTAACATTCCGAGCAGTAAACCAGACACGCTGGCGGGGGTGGAGGCAAAGAGAATATACCACTCCGACACTACAAGCAAAAACTGTCCCCAGGAGGTACCACAGGAGAGGAAAGCTAAAATCACCCAGGTGTCGGGAGGTGAGGCCTCGCTCAGGGCCCTACCCGACGATAAGGTGATTGGTATCCTCAAAGCAATATCGGGCAGGAGAGGAATCGTTAAAGTAGGGAGACATGAAAAGGGAGTCGTGCTTTCTCTCAACAACACCAAAAAAACAGCTTCACTAATGACTGAACTGAAATCCAGGCCAAAAGAAGTCCAGCTGCCCCATCAGATAAAAGTAGTAGAAACCTTCAAGACAACAAAGAAGTTGGTCTTAAGAGGGGTCGATACCAGATGGCCCGCACGAGAGGTTCACAGTTAACTACAAACCGAAAACACAGATGACAAAATCACACAAGTCGAAAGGTTGAAACCTGGGATAAGAAAGATACAAATCTGGTGATAGTAACTATTGAAGGATCGAAACAACCTGAGAGACTGACGCTCAAAGATAAATCAACAAGGACAGAAGCATATAAACCTCCGGTCTTGCAGTGCTCCAACTGCCAGCAGTTTTCCCACACCAAGAAAACATGCAGGAGAGAGAGAGTTTGCCGGTTTTGTGCGGGGAGCCACCCATATTGCGACTGTCCCAGGGCGAGAGAGGATCACAATTACAAAGCCGTAAATACAAGTCGTAGCTGTGCAAACTGCCTAGGAAATCACGGAGAAAGATACCGAGACTGCCCTGTATTTCAGGAAACGAAAAACATACTGAAGGAAGCTGTGTGCAAAAACATCTCCTTCAGGGAGGCAAGATGTAGAGCAACTTCAGATGACACGAACAGACATAACACAATAGATAGAAGACAACTGCATCAGCTGACCGTGGATGTCAAGGAAATAAAACTAAAACTCCAGGTCGAGAGTAGAAGCAGGCAAACTACCGAGGACCAAACAAGTGATAATATGATAGATTTACAGACCGTTAGAAGTATGATGGAGGAGACGAAAAGAATCCAGCATCAAATAAAAGCAGATATTAAGAAGCTGGCAGAGCTGAACGAGGAAAACGAAGAAGTCCTCAAGAGAATAGAAACAGAAAGAATGACCCTTGAGGAAACTGTATCTAAAAACAAGCAAGAAACTTAGAAAAACGACCAACCCAACGAAAAAGTCGTCGCTGAAATTCAAGAAAGGTTACTCCCAGAAATAATAGAAAAAGCACAATATCAGTTCCAGGAGAAAAGGACGAAACACACAACAGAACCAAGGAGGTTAAAGACATACAAAACCCCACAAGCCAGCAAGTAGTCCTTTTTAGGACTAGCCCTTCTCAGGGCCACCAAACTAGCGAAGCAGGATGTGAAATACACCACTGAACACGCCACGATACCACGAACAGACTAACAACGAGAGGAATCCAGACAGTCAGCTAGTGGTCCCTTTTAGGACCAGTCCTTTTCAGAACTAGCAACCGGCTAGCACCGAAGAACCTAACGAACAATATACCTCAAATATAACTGCTAGATTGAACAGGGTATAACTGCAATATAGTCGACATACGAAAAAAAAAATTTAACACACGCTACTATAGAAGTCGACATCGGTATGAGAGCAAGAGTTAGTCTTAGCCTCCACAGTTCCAACTAAAAAAGTACTGCTATTTTGTGCCAGCAACTTCTACACTGTTCCAGTTGGCGAAGTGATTGTGAACCTGAGGGTATATTTATTAATATTGTAAAATACATTAGGTTTGAAAATTAATGTACGATTGCAAATTGATGTATATCTCGTGCCTGATTTTTCATGTCGATACTTTTGCTTTGATGTGTATTTTATGCCTAACTTCTTCTTCTTTGATCCTTAGCCGCCGACCGTCAAAGCAGTCAGTGGCCATCACGCCTAGTGGCGTCTTGTAGGTCAACAACAAATTGATTCCACTTTGCTCGGTCGGTGGCCATCCTTCCTACAGTGCCCCAATTCTGGTTTATTCTTTGCATCTCAGCCTCCACATTCCTCCGCCAAGTTGTTTTTGGTCGGCCTCTCTTTCGTATTCCTTCAGGGGTCCATAGCATAGCTGTTCTTGTAATGGCATCGGGGTCACTTCTGAGGACATGGCCAACCCAACTCCAGTCTCTGCCAGCTATGATGGTGTGCATGTCCTCTTGCTTGCTCCGAGTAAGCAGATCTTGGTTGGTGATGGTATTTATGCCTAACTGTTCATTTCTATATTCTTGCTTATGCCCGTATGAAGCTTGGTTCACCACAAATATAACCACGGTCCTACACAGCATTGGTGTGAGCTAGAGTCCTTGTTGGCTTTTAATGTTCTGCACAAAGAGTTCGCTTTTCTTTATTCATTGGGCACCTTTTGTCTACTTGGTTTATATATTAATAGTGTATTATATCATGTACGACACACTTACCCCGACGGACTCTGCGACACAGAGAAACCTGTTTATGTACGCCCCAGGGTACTTTACCCGCTCTTAATGAGGTAAAGGTCCAACAATGGCCATATTTTAAGTATAATTACGACTCCATGACGTTGTATTATAAAAAAGGAAACGACGTACTGCCGTTAATGGACAGTATAACCACTTGACGGTGTGTCATAACATAACAATTATGATTACAGTATATATATATATATATATATATATAAGCCCATATTTTCTTGACCATCGGCACACTATGGGTGATGTGGTCAGCATCACGCCGGCCGCCTGAACCTTCCCAGAGTTGCTATGGTACCTAATTCATAATGCTGGGTCGACCCCGGAGCCGTTTGCGGTCTAAAAAATCCCACCTCAACTGGGGATCGAACCATGGACCACCGAGCTAGGAAGCCAGTGCACTAACCACTGCGCTCACCATATATATATACTCATAATTCATCAGTTCTTTTTCCTGAGTCTGGAAAACCTATTCTCTGTCTATATCAAGTTAACTACTTGATCCTATCATAAAAATTATCCATCTCGCCAGAGTTTCCACGAAGATTACCATAGTAATACTTTACAGGGAGCTTTAAAACACAAATTCATAATCTGTGAAGCATAAAATTAAAGGACACAAAACCACAGCCAGAACAAATCCTCACGAGTTTGTAACACATGGAGTGTGATCAGCTGTGTCACGGCGTCTTGATTGATAGGGATACATCGACAACGTGTGAATGCAAAGGCCATTCTTCTTCTTCTTTGATCCTTAGCCGCCGACCGTCAAAGCAGTCAGTGGCCATCACGCCTAGTGGCGTCTTGTAGGGCAACAACAAATTGATTCCACTTTACTCGGTCGGTGGCCATCCTTCGTACAGTGCCCCAACTCTGGTTCATTCTTTGCATCTCAGCCTCCACAGTCCTCCGCCAGGTTGTTTTTGGTCGGCCTCTCTTTCGTTTTCCTTCAGGGGTTCAAAGCATAGCTGTTCTTGTGATGGCATCGGGGTCTCTTCTGAGGACATGACCAATTTAGCTCCAGCGTCTGCCAGCTATGATGGTGTGCATGTCCTCTTGCTTGCTACGAGTAAGCAGATATTGGTTAGTGATGGTATTTGGCCAGAAGATTCGGTAAATTTTTCTTAGGCATGTTGTGTGAAAAGAGGACAATTTCGACATTTCCTTCTCTGTAACTCTCCAGCATTCCGCACCATAGAGAAGCACAGAAAGCACACAGCTCTGATATAATCTTAATTTTGTGCTTGTGCTGTATTGGGAGGAGCAAAGGCCATGCAGATGTACTAAATCAGGACGGCAAAGAAAACAAAATAAATAAAGAGACACAAAAAATATATGTACAGGCCACAAAGACGCACTACATACACTAAATACGATCTAAAAGAACTGCGAATACTTGAACAGAAATTTCAAATATTAAATAGAAAAGGGAAACGTTGTGTTAAATGTAAAGAACCCAAATGCTTATGACATTTGATTTTAAAAAATTGAAAGAAGCCAAGAGTAATAAGAAGAGAAAGTAGAATAAGAACAAGAAATTAATGTAGAATACAATACGAAGCATCAGTTGAAGAAAAGAAGGTAAGATGGCAGAAGATGAAAATAGAAAATGAGTGTAAGGAACTGATTAAAAAGACAGACTGGGTAGAAGAAAGTGAAGTAGAGAGAAAAAAAGGATATGAGAAAGAGGAAAAGCAGAAAGATTAACAAGCAGAAACATAAGTAGAGGGATAGAAGAAGAAGACATCAAAGAAGAGGATAAGAATAGAACAGCAGGCGAACAATTACTCCTGAGGGCCCTACAGACAACCTGGTGCCACAGGACCACACCAAAGGATTGAGAGATTGCCATCATAACAATCATATTTAAAAAGGGTGACAACCGACAATGTGGAAATCAAAGAGGCATATCCCTTCTCAGTGTCCCTGATAAAATTTACTCCAGAATCCTATAGCAGAGACTGATAATAATAATAAGACAACGGAATACAGAACACATAAGAAGATGAAAAAGTACCGACTAGTGAGAAAAAGAAAGAACAAAGTAGAGGAAAGAAGAAGAAATCATAGAAAAGGAAAACTGAAAGAAATGAAAGCAGCAGTAGAAAACGACACAGAAGAAAATCACGACGATTATGACTAACCATGTGGACTAAGAAAAATAGGAACAAAAACCAAGGAGGGACTAAGAAAGAGAATGTGATTTTATTACTTTGTATGGCTCCTTTTCATAAGTTTTTCAGTACAACTATTTAGATGTCTGATAACTGGTTCATAGTATTTAAAAATTATTGTTCATAGTAAAGGACCCAAAATCCCTGTTTATCAAAGGTTCGTGTAGTACATTAATGGTAATCTTAATGGTACATTAGTATTAACCAAAATGTTTGCAGCTGTTAGGATAGGTAAAAACATATTTTTGTTGTTGTAACCATGGGCGTTCCGTTTAATGTTTGTTAAGATGAAGATTATCAACTTGGTATCGACTGCAAAAGAGCGAGAAGCTCAGCAGCCCTAATTAAACAACAACAACAACACTTACTGTTTAGCGGATTCATTAACAGCCACGTGTTGCAGCTTGAAAGTGTTCTCAAGATCCGAACCAGGCGCAATGAAGAATTTCCTCCCTAGCGTGCGAGCGATACCAAGCAGGGATGCATATTTAAACATCCGGTTTCCCAAACGCGTGAACATCATATTGTGAGCCGTGATATAGAGTGTCCTGTTTTGGTCTCTACTGGCACTTACTGTTTCAATGTTTAATTTCAAACAAGCAAGAAGACTTGATTCCACCGTTACTGATTTACTGCATGTCTGATTTAACGTAGTTGTGTTCTTGATGTTGCTGCTTCTATTATTGTTGTTGTTGATAATGATAGCTGTTGCTATTCTTGGTTCTGATTCATAAAAGAGTCTTCCTGAAAGCCATTTGTTGTAATTTCCACTGAAAAAAAATATAAAAAGCCAGTCCATGATACTATAAAAAACCCTAAAACAAATTATTTTTAACACTTAGTATATGCAGCTTGAGAGTTCCATTGCAAGAGGCGTTAGAATGCTTGCCTGTCGCTTCAAAGTTACGAGGTTCTGGGTTCGAAACCTGGTAGCGTGACGCTCCAGTCTACCCAGCTGTAAATTGGTAACTGACTCTGCTCTTCAGTTAAGGAAGGCAAAAGCAGCGAGAAAGTGAACTGGTCACCTCACAAAGCTAGCTTACAACAGTGGAGTCTCTAACAATTCACTTCCCTATGGCAGTATCTGTTATGAGACTACCTTTTACATGCAACGTGTGCTGCTTGGTTCCCGGGGGTCTCTGAGGAGACAGGAAAAGAATAGGCCTTCGTCTCCCTCGGGTATGTCACCAGAGGTGACTAATATGAGGTTGTACATGAAGCTGATAACCTCATCATGGAACAATGGTTGCTACAAAAACCACTGGTTAATGAATGAATATACAGCTTAATTCCACGTATAGTCAACGGTAGATCACGTTAAAATGTCTTCTTCTTTCGTCACTCACGGTTATATGATGATTCAGTAAACCTCACTATTGAATTTATTGCCTAAGGTGGCCAACCTATGAGGAACAGAGAAAGCGCATATGGCCATCACCATCACCATTGTAGCAAAATATGCGAGAATAAACGCTCAATTCAGTACGATTTAGGCATAAAACGATAATAAATACATTAGCCCGCATGTGTCTGACGGTTGGCATCTTCGAAGCCAGCACCGCTGCCTTTTGCACAGTACTAAGCCTAGAGAACGATTTCACGGAAAAAGTCTGACACGCTTTAGTTTCGTTTTCGAGAAACACTACTAATATTTAACTTTGCCCAATCTGCTATATACACTTTGTAGTCTAGCCTTACAATTAACTATTGGCGGAAAAAAAAATGATGTTTCAATGGCAGGTCAATAGTGCGAACCACAATACACGACACCAGAAGTCCTCCATGGGCAGTTCAGCCTATTAATGACGCAATCACTTCTGTTGTATTTCTATCAAGCAGTATAGGCCGAATCCAACAAGACCCTTAGGACCTTAATACTGTGTCCAGTAAATGATAGTAGACTAGAACAGTGAGAACAGGATAGTGGGTAGGTTTGGTATTGTACAAACATTTATTACAAATAAGGGAGGGAAACCTGAGGCCTGTAAACAGTAAATTAATATGAAATTAATATGAAACAAATATAAAGGTATGTTATCAGGCACTCGCAGGAAATAAAGAAGTAGAACACCAGACAACAGAAAAAACAACAGACATGAGTGGCTTACCCAGGATTTGAACACTGGACCTTCCGTGCGACAACCCCGCCTAGCCATGCAAGCGAATCACACTATCCGCTCTGCCATCTACGCATCATCAAAAAATGATGTTTCAATGGCAGGTCAATAGTGCGAACCACAATACACGACACCAGAAGTCCTCCATGGGCAGTTCAGCCTATTAATGATGCAATCACTTCTGTTGTATTTCTATCAAGCAGTATAGGCCGAATCCAACAAGACCCTTAGGACCTTAATACTGTGTCCAGTAAATGATAGTAGACTAGAACAGTGAGAACAGGATAGTGGGTAGGTTTGGTATTGTACAAACATTTATTACAAATAAGGGAGGGAAACCTGAGGCCTGTAAACAGTAAATTAATATGAAATTAATATGAAACAAATATAAAGGTATTTTATCAGGCACTCGCAGGAAATAAAGAAGTAGAACACCAGACAACAGAAAAACAACAGACATGAGTGGCTTACCCAGGATTTGAACACTGGACCTTCCGTGCGACAACCCCGCCTAGCCATGCAAGCGAATCACACTATCCGCTCTGCCATCTACGCATCATCAAAAAATGATGTTTCAATGGCAGGTCAATAGTGCGAACCACAATACACGACACCAGAAGTCCTCCATGGGCAGTTCAGCCTATTAATGACGCAATCACTTCTGTTGTATTTCTATCAAGCAGTATAGGCCGAATCCAACAAGACCCTTAGGACCTTAATACTGTGTCCAGTAAATGATAGTAGACTAGAACAGTGAGAACAGGATAGTGGGTAGGTTTGGTATTGTACAAACATTTATTACAAATAAGGGAGGGAAACCTGAGGCCTGTAAACAGTAAATTAATATGAAATTAATATGAAACAAATATAAAGGTATGTTATCATTATTGTAATAAATGTTTGTACAATACCAAACCTACCCACTATCCTGTTCTCACTGTTCTAGTCTACTATCATTTACTGGACACAGTATTAAGGTCCTAAGGGTCTTGTTGGATTCGGCCTATACTGCTTGATAGAAATACAACAGAAGTGATTGCGTCATTAATAGGCTGAACTGCCCATGGAGGACTTCTGGTGTCGTGTATTGTGGTTCGCACTATTGACCTGCCATTGAAACATCATTTTTTGATGATGCGTAGATGGCAGAGCGGATAGTGTGATTCGCTTGCATGGCTAGGCGGGGTTGTCGCACGGAAGGTTCAGTGTTCAAATCCTGGGTAAGCCACTCATGTCTGTTGTTTTTCTGTTGTCTGGTGTTCTACTTCTTTATTTCCTGCGAGTGCCTGATAACATACCTTTATATTTGTTTCATATTAATTTCATATTAATTATCTGAAGTAATACTTTCTGTCAACTTTGTAGCAAAATCAGTAGTAATCCTTACATTTTTTGGTAATATTACACGATACAATGCTAACTAGTAACGCAAATTCTTAAACCCGCCCCGTCTAACCCCGCTTCGATGACACAGTCTGCAACGCATATATTCACACTGCGAAAAAGCCAGCCAAGGCATAACCACGCAGACAGTTTTATTTCCTCCTCGTGGTAGCATTTCTGATGTAACTAAAACAAGTAGTTATTGGAAAAAATACATCCTCGCAAGATGGAGAGGAAAGATGGCGGACTTGTGTAAAATTTTATTTGACGATGGACGATGAAATAAATTGGAAATTTTAAACCATTAGGAAGTTCCCCATAAGAATGATATGGTAGTGTGACGTGGAGTTGGCTGAGTAAGAATGTACTTTAAAATATATGATATTACCAGTATTAGAGAAGTTATTGAAGAAATACTAATCTCTAAGAACACAATACCAGACACACTGGCTTTCCTGCTCATGTTTTTTGGTAACGTTAGGGGGACGCGAGCTGGAAAAAGAGGCAGTGAGGTACATGCAAATTAGCTTGAGGTGAACAGAGTATGAATGGGAAAGGGAAACGGTAGGAGAAATGTAATCAAAAACGTGATATCTTTTGTATTTGGCATGACTAGAGCAGACTAGCCAATCGACCACCAGTTATTCAAAATTATTTGGGTTTTTCATTCAAACTGCATTTGAATTCAAGTAGTAGAACGTTACGATTGGCTAGTGCTGGTAGATATTAGTAAAGGCTTTGATTATTCATTGCCAGTTGAACTAAAATTTGTATACAGATACGCTGAAAAACAGCTGTGTTAATTTTAAACTTAAATCAAGAATAAATTCACAGTCTGTGCAGTTCGGAGGAAGCTGAGGCCATTTCTTCACAAAATCAGCGTCATTTGTTTATATATTTCTTGATTGTGGTAAGGATATTTTATGAAATTTAATATGTTTGGTCCAACTACAAAGTTAGATACTGCTATTGGGGAAAAAGTGAAAGACATGTCTGAAGCAGACATTGTTGAGTCCACACATTAAACGGTATCTGACTGATGTATGTTGTTATGATTATGTTGACATATTATTGTATTAAAATAGTTTAGCAAGCCTCTGTGTTCAATGAACACTGTTTAACATGCCTGAAGCAAATATCATCATCATCTCAGCCCGTAACCCGTCATGGGTCGTAGGGGTGCCATGGTGGAAGCATCAGCAGACAGGGTCCTCCACTGCTCTCTATCCTCAGCAATGCGTACAAGTGTGGAAAAACCGTGTCCTGCCCATTCTTTGATGTTATCAGCCCAGGATTTTCTCTGCCTTCCTCTTCTCCGTTTACCTTCGACTGTTCCCTGAAGGATCGTTTTCGAAAGGGAGTCATGACGAGTTACATGCCCAAACCAGGCAAGCTTTCGACGTTTCACTGTTGACAAAAGTGGTTCTTGGTGGCCTGCATAGGTGTTTATCTTCTCTCTAACATAGACATTTGTTTTGTGCTCTTTATAGCAAATGCGCAAAATTCTTCTATAACATTTATGCTCGAAAGCCTGAATCCTTCGCTCCGTATCTGCAGTGAGTGTCCAGCTCTCACACCCATACAAGAGAATAGATAATACAAGTGATTTGTATAATTTGATCTTCACAGGAAAACTGATGTTACTTTTCCAGATCACATTCATCCTTGTCATCTTCCATCACTGCATATAGTGGACCCGAGATATTTAAAGGTGTTAACTTCTTCTAACGTTTGCCCATTTAACGTAATGTTGGTCGCAACATGTTTCTTATGGCTATTCACCAATATCTTGCTTTTTTTCTATATTAATTTCCATCCCATACGTTCTTGTTACTTTCTCCAGTCTAGAGGTAAGGTCTTGAAGTTCTGATTCTGATCCAGCTATCAGATCAATATCATCAGCAAAACGTAGGTTGCACAGAGGTCGGCCTCCAATCGATATGGTTGATTTATAATCGTAGAGAGCCTCTTGCATAATATGTTCTAGATAAATATTAAAGAGCACTGGGGACAGGATACATCCCTGCCGAACTCCTACAGTTGTTTTGAAAAATTCTCCAATGTCGTTGCTTGCAAAAACAGCACTGCTTGCGTCCTTGTATAGTGCTTCAATGATATCTATGATGTTGGTATCAAAATTGAATTTTCTCATTACTTGCCATAAGCCTTCATGCCAGACTCGATCGAAGGCTTTTAAAAATATAAGTGTGAAGAAAAGAAGAGAAAATCATATCACAGGAAATGTGGTTACTCCACATTATTGTATGGAGGAAAAGTATGTGAACGTACAGTGGCGTATCTACTATAAGGACTTGAGGTGTGGTCACAACCAGGTGGGAGTCCTGTACAATTCGGGGCGAGTGCATTTGTAAGGCACGCGAGGCTGACCCCATACCCACGTAGGAAATTAAGTGTTAGAATAAGTGACCAGATGTAAAAGGCCAGGGTGTCCTTTTGTTGCAGAGGGTCTATGTTCCTGTTGCCGGCTGGTGACAGGAAACCTGCTGAGTGCTTATAAACGCCAACCAGTCTCCAATCAGACTTATATGTGGTCGAATATCCAGTAGGAGCTTTGGCGAGTGTTGTACTTGAAATTTCTGCAACTACCCATCGTATTATCTTACAACAAGGACTCTCAGGTGAAGAGTAAAACATCTGGGGCATCTCTGGCATTTTCTTGTGTTTCAAAATATTACACAGGAATTTTATGGGGGTAAGATGAACTACAGCCCTCATATACAGTGACTCTCCCGGTAGATAACTAAAGTGAACTCTGTAATATTTCATCCAGGAAGGACATTTATAAATTAGATAACTAAAGTGAACTAATTTAATATTCCATACAGGAAGAACATTTATAAATACATAATAACTTTTAGTTATTGGGCAGATTGTCCCAACAGTTTTAATTGTTCCTTTTCTGTAAACTATCTTGTCCTTATTTTCAAAGACCTGTCCACAAGCTATGAATGGACAGGCAAAATAAATTGTAAATATTCGTTCAAAGAAAAACTTAACTGCTAGTTATTAACTTCTTTTATAGAAACTTAAAGTGTTTGATTGTTGTGTACCATCATTCATTTCTCCCCTAGACACTAGGTACACCATACACCATACACTAGAGCCAGAAGATTGACCGTGTGAGACCTAGGGAGGTAGCGTTAGGTTCTCTGTACATAATTCATCATCATCATCTATCGAGTCAGAGACCTACATGTGCTTGACCTCACACGGGTATAGCAGACACCTTTTCATTCTTTTTAGGATACCATCATAACCTCCCCAGCAAAATCGACTTTGCTACAACCATCACCATTACCATTCGTACGCAAACTCTTACGGAGATACCAACAGCCTTAAGCTGACCACTCTTTCTTTGAACATATTAAAGTGGATGAAGAAGAAGAATTCATTGCCACTTTGCTCCTTAGGGAACATGAAGCTATCATTACAGCTGGCGCCTCAGGCTGTAAGCCTTCACTAAAGCTTTCACGTGCTCTTGCAGCGATTTTTTCTATAGCATTTGGTTTTACACGATGATGTTGTTCATGCGAGATCTCACAATAGTCGCGTCTTACCAGTAGTTCAATTCTATTTTTAATAACTTCACGGGGCTTATAAAATTAACGGTGTGAAAACTTTACTAAAATATCTCATGCTGTTTTCGATGGTTTTCAAAAACTTAGTTTTTCCCCACAGATATACAGGATCATTATGATGTCCGTGTACAGTTTCAACTACTCACAGCGTCTGTTCTATATATGATAAAATCAGTCAATAAAAAAGTGTTAATGCAAGAATTTATTAAAGTTTAGCATACATTTACTCTTTTAATTAATGTTTCAACATGTTCACCATCATTGCATATACAAAGTGAGATTCAGTTACGAAGTTCTATAAACTGTTGTGCAGTTGGTTTTCAAGAATGCCTTTAATAGCATTAGCTATCCTAGTACGGCGGGGGGGGGGGGGGGGAGGCGGCGCGGAGTGGCTAAGATGTAAGGCGCCCGCCTCGAATTCCAGCGGTACAGGGTTCGATTCTCAAAAGAGGGAATATCATTTATGGAAATTTTTTTCAGAACCAGTGGTCCAAATGATGTCATACTCCCCCCTGGTCTCCTGGGTAGTAAGAATGGATGCCTAGCCTTCTCTGATGAGGGCGAAAAAAAAGGTATGCAAGTTGCGCACGCTAAAAATCCCACGGCAGTTGGAAATCGTAAAGAGTAGGCCATGAGTCCGCTGCCTTGGCAAAATTTAAAAATAAGAAACCTGCCCACCAAATATATTTATAGAATGTGTGATTCCTATATAGACACATTGGGATTCTCGTCGATGCTACGGAGTTCGTGCGCTGTGCTGAGATCGTCCTTGTGTGATCTAAGGGAGGAGATCGGGACACTGATGGAGTTGTCCGTGTGCACTGAAGATAGTCCTTAAAACCAAACCAGACCAAATCCAAGTACGAAGTTCTTTAAAATAAATGATACACTCTTAGTAGCCTACATACAAAACGTGTTTAAATTACCTTTCTGACTATTTTTACAGATTGATTTTATCACCTATAGAACAGAAGTTATGAATACTTTAAACTGAACACGGACTTTATAATGACCCTGAATTAGAAATAAGTAACTTAATAAACAAGAAAACAAGAAACCTAAGTAATGGAAAAACATCCAATCAAAAAATTGGTTTAACTAAAATCTACCACCAGAATCGCTAGTTTAAAAAAAAAAAAACTACAACAAGCTACACATCTGTTTAAAAAAAAATAATTAAGTAACAAAACTATAAATACGTCGTACAATCTGTTAATAATAATAATAATAATAAAAAATAAAAATAATGCTAAATTCTATGCAAATATGTTACTGCTAGCGATGTGTACGTTTGTAAGTAATGTCCGAATCCGTTCCAGATGCAAATGGCAATCACAAAGACGAGATCAGCGCGAGCATAAAGGAAAGACCGTCCCGAAAACAGTTGCATTTTTTTTCTTACAAATAAGTAAATCTATTTTTGTTTTGTTTCAATGAAGAGCTATTTATTGTTTCCTAGGCAACGTTTCACATGCTGTGTAATCACAAGTTACCCATGTCATCACATTTATATTCCCACAAATTACTCTCCAATCCAGGTTAAATTTGATGTACGTAGTCATGTGTTTAAATGCAGTGTCATTGAATATATCCTCGTGCAATTGAACATTCAAAAAACCTACGGCAGATCTATCGAAACGTCTTAGCATTATCAATGATCTAGTCCTTAGGATAGATACACAACATTGAAAAGGGGACGGAGACGCGCAGAAAGAATATTAGTGTAGCACACAGGGGCAATGTCTTATTCATATAATTTATATTACCGTATTATTCCGAAAAAAAGCAATAGATGATTACAGTTGACATTCAAAAATCCGGCAACCTCCGGACCTGAGGAGTGCCGGATTATTGAAAATGCCGGATTTTTTATGGTTATACACCCCTGTTCACAAAGTTCCGGGACTCATTTTTTATCCGGAAAACCGTTATAAGGAGCTAGGTGATATTAACACAGTGCACGTGTCAACCACGTGCCACTATATGTACCAAACCTGAAGTTTGTAATTTCGCACATGCGCTGTGTGGTAGCGTATAAGCGGATGTGACGTAATAGTGTTCGTCGCGTTTCAAAAATAGACAGCAAAATTCAACAACGTGTGTGTATTGATTTCTGTTTTCGTCTAGGAAAAACTGGTGCCGAAACTCTCAAAATGTTGCAAACAGCTTTCGGAGAGTCCTGTTTAAGTAGATCTAAAACATTTGAGTGGTATTCCCGTTTCAAAAGTCGACTCCGATTCTTTGAAGATGGCCCCCGTAAAGGGAGACCCTCCATCTCCCACACCGACGAGTTCGTTGCACGTGTGCAAGAAATGATACGCGCTGACCGACGTCTGACTATCAGAGAGGTTGCTGATGATCTTGGAATATCAATTGGTACGTGCCATAAAATCGTAACTGAAGATTTGCACATGAGACGGGTGTCAGCGAAACTCGTGCCACGCCACCTGACTGGGGACCAGAAGGACGATCGGTTGTCCATTTGCACTGACCTCCTTGAGATAGCAAAAAAACGACGCAAATTTCATGTCCTCGATAATAACTGGTGATGAAAGCTGGGTGTACGGATATGACCCGGAAACAAAGCAAATGTCCTCCCAGTGGCAAACGCAATCATCTCCTCGGCCGAAGAAGGCACGACAGGTCAAGTCCAATGTCAAGACCATGTTAGTAGCGTTTTTCGACATTGATGGCCTGGTGCATCATGAATACGTCCCTATAGGACAGAGTGTCAATGCTGAATTCTACAAAACAGTCCTGCAACGTCTCCGCGACGCTGTGCGCAGACATCGCCCTGAGAAGTGGCGCACAGGCAATTGGCGTGTTCATCATGACAATGCACCCGCACACAGGTCTGTCACCACAAACGCATTTTTGACGAAACACAACATTCCATTGCTCCCGCATCCTCCATATTCACCCGATCTTGCTCCGTGTGACTTTTTCTTGTTCCCGCAACTTAAGAAAACAATGAAAGGTCGTAGATTCGATGACATTGAGCAGATTCAAGCCAACGCGACGAGACAAATGAGGGCTATTCCGCAAAGTGACTACCAGAGGTGCTTCCTTCAGTGGCAGGAACGATGGAATAAATGTGTACACTCACAAGGGAACTACTTTGAAGGAGATAGAACCAAATAGTATGTAAGTCTACTTATTCGAATAAAAAAAAATGAGTCCCGGAACTTTGTGAACAGGGGAGTACATGCTGTATATATTTAACAGGAAATTACTACCTGTAAAGTCATATAAAGAAAGAAAATTAAAAACTAAATGATCTGCGATCGGCAACGCACGATGTTTACGTTTTACACCACTTCTTTTATTTGCTGAATCCATAATGGGGCTATGCAGCAGCAAATAAATGATAAAATGAGAAGGAATGAGCAGGAATGCCTGTTAACACGTGCAAGCAAGACCCAACAGCTGCATCAAAACATAAACGGCTCCAGAAAACAGTGGCATGCCAACGCGGCAAATAAAAAAATGCGCTCCGAAATCCATGCCGGAAAACTGAAGGAACCGGATTATCGATGGCCGGATTTTTGAATGTCAACTGTAATGCATTACATCATAAAAACAAAAACGCACGGAGACGCGTTGAAATGGTTCGGAAAGATCCACAATGTGGGAACTTATGGATAGACCCAGCCAAACACCAACAGAACAGTAGGTCAGGAAAAGACGTTGTCATTGGATAGGACACACTGTGAGGAAACCAGCTGACAGCATTACAAGACAGTTGTTGGTCTGAAATTACCAGGGTAAACAGAAATAGAGGAAGACTCAAAACATAAAGAGAAGAGAACTGTACATAAAGGAGAGAGTTGGAAACAGACCTTAAAATAAAGAAGACACTGAGAGGATTAGACATAACTGTATTGACGATCAATCAAATTGTCACGAGTGGTTTTCAAGAGTCTGTCTGAGACAAGACAAAAGAATCTGAATGATGACTGAGACAAGACAAAAGTCGGAGTGAGGACTGAGAAATTGGGATGAATGTGGATGGAGTGAATTATAGCACTCAGGAGTGAAAGACCAGATACTGACTCTCCGACCTGCCACTCAATGACTATGTTTCTAAGCTACTTTCAACTCCGCCTCTCTCGTCCTGGGGTTAGGTTTAGTACACGTTGGTGACTCCACTAACAATTATGTACAAGTACAGATAGTAACAATTACAAGTACAGATAGAAAATCGGTCTGATCCGCAGATGAATTGTCTAATTTATTAACCCAAAAAACTATAGCAAAGCAAGAAAATATCAAATTACAAACCATCAACACACACAGAATGCATTTCACAAAAATCATGTAACCACAATGTTAGTAATGATAATAATAAGGAGCATAATCCACCCAGCTTCAAACTCCCGCTATTATTGAGTAGATTTTTCTGTTAATTCTTCTGCAGGGAACCCTGTAATAAAGAAGTTCCTACACAACCACAATAACCCGCTGACTTCTTCTTGTCAGCAAAACACTAATACATTCCACTTAATGTCCCTGTCCCACAGTTACTGCAATCTCTAACACTCCAAAACAATTATCTGAGTGCACTCCCCTAAAAGTCCTTCTTGCTTGGCATGCGTGCGTTTATACCCTGCTGGGATGACAGCGTGCTGGCGAATAGCAGACGGAGAAATGTTGACCTTATCTTCTCCCGGTTTTTGCTGACAAATCTGTGGGAAAAACCAACCCCACTGTGAATCCCAATGCTAAGTCCTCTAAATGTGCAGGCGTACTGTAAATCCAGGATCTAAAGGGTGACGATGAAGGAGCTCAGTTTTAATTATGCGTTGGATGTAATCAATCCACTTTTGCTAAGGCCCGTCACTCTTGTGAAGGCAATTGATAATACGGACGACGTAACTCTTTGCAGTTGACGCCAGTGGAGCATGGGCACTCCACTTACTTTGAGAGGTGACGTTGAAAATATTCCCAGCGATGGAAATCACCCGAAGATCCCGTAGTAGGGTTTCGAGGAAATAACAACTGTAGTTGGTGGTGACACCTACTGTAAATGGGTAGAAGCTTTATCCGGCTTTTCCAGGAAGGCCAATGACTTAGAATTTCCTTAACTCCGTCATAGTTTACCGGTGCTGGTTGAAATGAAAACATATTCCAAAATCTCTTATCATCTAGCTAACATCAAATCAAAACAACATTGAAAACAAAGCAATTGTATACACAGGCACAGATTAACTATTTATAACCATTCCCACCCCAAACAAGTATCTGCTGGCCAGTGTTGACCTGGGCTCGCAGTTTTTTCTCTCTCCCCTTCTCTCTCTCTCACTGACTTTAAGTGGTAGCGAAATGGTAGGTGCCGTGGGCAGGCCTACTCGTGACTTGCCTTGCGTAATCAGGGGTTTCCCCGGCTGGCGGGCGGGTTTGGTATGTAAATATTCCTGACTCATTTACCTGGCACGGAACTGACCTTATAATATCTGCCAGTTCTGTCTACCACGCAGGCGTCAAACAAATATGCAAGCCCAGTTAATATTCTCTAACTGGGCTGCAACCTTTAATACCATCATATTTAAAAGTACACCATATAAAAACGTATAAGGCTACCATTGGTAGACCTCTAACGGAATTACAAATATCCCTATAGTAACAGAAGAATCAAATAAACTAAAGTTACATGTTGTTAAAAAGATTTACAAAGATCCGCCAATTAGGCCAGAAACAAACACAATCGCTTATGGTTACACTCTATGTTAAAAATAATTCCCTCCACGTAACGCTCATTTACACAGTTACACTTAGAGGGGAAAAAATTATTCTTATTTAAGAATTCTTACCGAGATTGTGAAGAATTTCCCACTCTAAAAGTAACAGGTAAACTTGCGCCAAGATCTCTACCACTGCACGACAAGAGTCCCAAGTACTGACAGCATTTAGAGATAGAAAAGAACCCAATATATACCAAGAATGGACTACAGGTGTTCCACACCTGCAAATGAACCGCAGAAAAACAAATCGTAACTTTCACCGGAGAATTCTCCTGGCGAAGAGTTACAAGAAGGATAGCGTCACGGAGCGACTGCTTTTACGCTGAGAGAGTCCCAGACTTTCCCTGGAATAAAAAACACAGGGAAGTTTTGGCCGCCCAGCGAGAAGCGTTTGTGGACGCGTCACAGAGACGCTCTTATCAGCATTAAAAGTCTCTGTTGGCAGCGTTCGTGGGAGAAACAGGTGAGTTAAACTTGTCAGATCAAAGTAACTTGCGAGCTGCGACAGAAACTTAGAAGAAAAAATAGATGAAAATAGGTGTGACTAAAAGCCAAGAAGAAGGTAGGGGGACGGTAGCCCCACCCGTATGGTCAAATATTTTCAACCCCAACGTCACACAAATCAATACCATTTAGCTCCCTAAAACGCATAGGCCTTCAACAAATACACGCCAAGACCTTATGTCACGTGTCATTGGCTCAAGCTCTTTCCACGATTTCCTCATCATTTTCACTTGTCTCCAATTCTCCTCTCTATGTTTTTCTTAGTTCACCTCTGCCTCTCGTACCCTAGGGGTTCAAAAACAAGAACTGCTGTACAATGCTATCCACATGTTTTCTCAATGTGTGTCCTTTCGATCGCCAGCGTCTGTTTTCGCGGTATTAATAGTAAAACGGGACTCTGTAATATGACTACTCAGGCATGTCGTATAAGGCAACTACTATGAGGTTGTTCATGAGGCTGTCAACCTTATTTTCCAAAACAAATTGCTAGAGAAACCATCACTACTAGAGCACGTGAATGCTTAGTGTAAGCTTCCTGTAAGCCGACTAGTTGTAGTGGTGGCTCCATGCTTTACAAGGAGCGAACAGGAAAATAATGATGATGATAGTGAAATCATGTATTATGTAAGTCTAACACAGTTTCCTTGAGATGTCTGCCTTCATGAGACACGTTGCTTTGTGTGACGATATTTGTGGATGTCCTTTTACATTTTTTTCTTTCTCTCCTACATTGTCCATTTATTTCTTCATTTTTCGTACATGAGTTCGAGTCATTGAGGACGTAACCCATTTCCGACCCAGACAGAGAACGAGTGACCATCAGTGTTTCGTGGTTGGCCACTGCGCCTCCTGACACCTCGGCGGAAGAGGACACAGGAAGCCATACTGTATGTCTGAGGGAGTCGGCTGTTGTCCGCGAACGTCAGGGATTATCTGTCTGGCCGAAGATTTGAGTACGCGTGATAATCACCCCCAGTTTCGCGAAGAAACGGCCACTCTTTAAAGTAATAATCCTGGTAAGTAACTTACTTTCTCTGCTAGAAGAAACATCACTACTCAGTTCTACCAAGGTTGAAATTTCCAGGCTATGAAGATAAGCTCTCTGTAACAGTGTCGTAATAAATCCTATGAAGTCAGAATTTCCGGTGGCTGGGGGTCACACTAGCAGGTGAAGGAGATTAAAACGAGTGCATAAATACTTGCACCCACTGATCCAAATCTATCCAATTGATGAGAACTTTTGCTGGCGAACGACTATCCAGTAGGCGCGCTGGGGTGCCTCTTATGCTGGATAAGGAAGACTTGAACTTTAAGACAGGTGACGAGTACTGGCAATTGACGAATCCTTTCTGTCGGCACGCAAGTATACTCCGAGTTAACTGGCTGTTAATGGGTCGGACAGTATTGCCGAAACTGACTGGATGGCAAAGGCGATAGCCTGTATGTGTTGAGTTGATGGTTAGCTGCAACTGGCGGCCATAAGTGCTGTAGGTAAATACTCCAGGACGCAAGGCTACTGCTTACGTGTAGGTAACTGAAATCGAAGCATAGTGGTATACTCCAAATCAACTGGCTGTTAATGGGTCAGGCAGTGTTGCCGAAAATGACTGGATGGCAAAGGCGACAGTCCGTATGGTCTGGAGCAATAGACACTTTCAATAATGGGCTGTGGTTCGTAATCCACTCCCTAGCCTTATAACTGAAACCTGGCAATATAACGGAGACTGCCTGATAGTAATTGTTAGTGGACAATAGTAATCCCCTTACAGCAGTAAATCACATCAGGAAGCATAAAACAAATGCCTACCAAGGCTCGAAGACAGAATAATTCTTGCACTACCAACTGTTATTAGCTCTGGCGCAGAATATCACTTTGTCCAGTGGCAGAATTTCCTTGAGACAGTGGTACTGAGTGATAGAGACCTCTTGCTAAAATAGCAAGATAGAGTCTGCAGGTGGCTTTTCCAAGTGCACAAGATGGAACAAATTCAGACGTAAGACCTAGGGAAGAGATTCCTGGACGACTCAAGATACAGGAAAAGGACGTAATCTGCCACCTCGCTGGTGGTTCTACGAGCGACCGGTGTTCGCGAGACGAGACGTGGGTGGTACAATTAAAAGGGTAGAATTCCCCCCCCCCCCTCCCCCGTGTCCACGATTCTCTGTAAATCAAAGAATACGGGGAACTAGCCGTCATCTGCTAGAAAGGCAGAATAAAAGGACTGTTAGCTAAATGCCGATGTCCGCGTGTAAAGGGGTGGAATTAGCCTGTTCAATGTAAGATTGACGTGACCAATGCCATGTTTATGACATTACCAGGCAGTCCTTGTTCTGGAATCCCCTGGGTAAGAGATGTAGAGGGAAGCCAAGGAAGGCATAAGAATAGAATTAAAGACAGACATGAAGAGGATGAAGAGGACATGGTAAGACCTTGAGCTGATGGCGCGTGACAGGAAGAATTGACATAAGTTTGTTGAAGGCCCATGGTCTTTGGAGAGTTGAAAGGTGATGCTGGTGGTATATAGCGCTTCATTACCTCTGACATCAAGTTTAGAAGATGCTGTAGATGACTAATCTAATGTTGATGTGCTGTTTTTGATAGCTGTTTCTGTTATCGTTTCTGTCTGACAAATTAATGATTAAGGGAAACATGGAGAAATGTCTCGGAAACTGAAATTATTAAAACATCGGATTATAGCATCATAGACGAAGCTATCTGACTCTTCAGTAAATACGTGTTGGCATTGTTATTAGTAGCACACTGAAATCTCTTTACACGCAAATTGAGGTAATTAGGGAATATGGTGTTAGGCCCATATTTTCTTGACCATTGGCACACTAGGTGTGATGTGGTCAGCATCATGCTGGCCTCCTTAACCTTCCCAAAAGCTACTCTGGTACCCAATTCACGAGGCTGGGTCGTCCCCAGAGCCCTTTTGTGGTCTACAAAAATCCCACCTCAACTGGGGATCGAACCTTAGACCACCGAGCTTGGAAGCCAGTTCACTAACCACTGTGTTACTTTGGCTCCATTTAGATTACTAGCATACTCAAATACTATTTGGCATCTAAATAAATTATGGGGACTGCTGTAAAACTGGTAAGGACATAACAATATATATTAACAAATAAAATGGTATTGAATCAGTTTTACAACTTAACGGTAAAATTGATTCAATAGGGTGTTATTTGTTAATATATATATATATATATATATATATATATATATATATATATATATATATATATATATATATATATATATATATATATATATATATATATATATATATATATATATATATATATATATATATAGATGGCATCTAGATTACTAGCACTTTTAATTAGACCAAAAAGAAAACAGAATTATTATTAAAAATAATGCTGGTAGCACTTCAAAACTACAATAAGAGAGACAAGACTCGTGACCAACAACTGTGCCAGTGTAGATGTTTTCGCCTAACAAATATTGGGCATTATGGAGAAAGACACCGACTCCATTTACAATGTCGAATTTCTTATTCACTATTCAAGCAACTTCAAATTAGCTTAAGGTTATCATGGGTTAAAAATGAATCACAGTCGATAGGATAGTATGGCGCTCTCTCTGGCAAGCCTCACACCCCAGGGTAGAAGAAGAACGACCAAGTAAGTAATAAGTACAAATGAATTATCATCATCATTTTTATTTACGCTCTTCATGACGCATGGAGACACTGCAGCAGCTGGTGCCTTAGCAGGTATCCTTCATGATCTTGCAGCGGGGGTTTCTATGGTAATAAGCACATGATGAGGTTGCTAAATTGATTTTACATTAGCTTACTGTTAACAGCCATACGTATCATCATCAATATTTCCTCTTTTGCTCTCTATAAAGCATTGAACCACCACTGCTGTAGGCCATCTTGCAGGAAGTCTACACGAAAGCAATAATGCACTGTAACGGTATTGCCTCCCCTGCTTTGCAGTAGTGGTAAAACAGGAGCCAAAACTCAAGAGTATCTAATATGGGCTTCAAAGGTGTCTACCTTTGCACAAGATTACTCTTGGCAGATACATAGATAGAAGGTTAATGACGCTTCTACCACAAATGTGTTTTCACAAGATATTCAGATAAGGGAAAACGATGCTGCATTTGGCTGAACACGTTAATTCTAGAATCTGCAGACAACTTTTGTGAAGGATTAAGCAATCGTTTATGTTAGCTCGTTTAAGCCCCCACCTCTGATTAACTCAGTGGAATTCTTATTATTCTGTTATAGCTCTGTTTAGAGTGTGTGTAGTAAATTGACTGAGACAAACATGCAGTAACTTTAAAATGATTAAATCGAAGTAATTTTTGCAACATTACAATTACCGGTAACAAAATTTAAATAATCAATTAAATTGTAACAGTTGGAAAATATTGAATAGTTTAGAAGAAAAGTTTCATCATTAATTGGTAATAGAGATAATGGATAAAAGGTTCACTTTGGCAGCGTGTATTTTTTTTATTTAGCTGCCAATAGTAGTTTCGGCTCCCGCTGATAGGTTCTTTTTACACTGCTCTCGCTCGTCGCTGGTCAAGGTTGTAGGCGCCGCACGTTCACAGAACGTCAAATAGTAACGGCCAAGCTGGTCCTGCGTCTGTCTATAAGACCCTCTTATGACGTCGTCTCGCATAACGTCAGTCCACTTCTACCTTCACTTGGTTCCAGAGATAGTATTTTCTGCCGGTACCACCAATAACTATGATAAAGAATAGAAACGAAACGCTCTCCTGAGTATTGCGTTTTCCAACCCATGGTTATGCGTCACTATCTTCCAATTACACCATTCCATTTATCTCAGAATTTACCCTCGATGAGAATTAAATTTAATCCCTCGGGATAAAACGTTCTTTACATTTAAATTGAATAGCTTTTACAGTTACTTTACATTTAAATGAAAAGGTTAATAGTACAGATAGAATATGTTTCCATTTACGTTTCCAGTGATTGAAAAGTGTTCACAATATTCTTCTTCTTCCTCTTCCTCGTTCGTCCTGAAAAGGACAGTGGTTGCATTGTGTCTGTTTACGCCTAAGCTGTGATATCTGCACCTTTCGGTCGACACATCCGACTTCTGCAGAGCATTTTTTAGGACCGGGTTTGCCTTCCCTCTTCGATCCGTGCTCGCTCAGCCAGACTGCACTGTTGCAGACTGGTTCGCTGGTCCTGACGCAGGCAGTCAAGCTATGAGTCGCTGACTGCGGTCTCTATTGCTGCGTCTTCTGGTCCCGTTCACAATATAAATTGAATATGTTTTCATTTATGTTTACACTGATTTGAAAAGTTTGAAACTTCCATTAATTTTAAAATTAATATGTAAATATTATACTTAGAATATGCATCATTTCTTTTATCCTTCCCTCCCTGCTCCATAAGAAGCTGTGATTATGTTTTGCTTTTAGTTCTCTTTAAGAAACTAGCAATAAAGCAATAACCAGCCCGTGCAGTGGTGGTTCATGAATCATCATTCTATACGCTGAGATTGCCAGCCTCAAATGACTGGGACATCCACAAGCGATTTTCATATATTAATATTCACATGGCAATATACATATATGTATGTTAGTTCACATGTTAGTAATGAGAAATATAGAATGTAAAATGACAACGTACGCCAATCCTGGCTCACAGAATGTTTGCTCAGATGAATAAAAGAGACTTGAATCGGCCTCTTACACGCATCTGGGGAGTCGTTAATTTAATAAATTCCCTCTCTGACTTTATATGTTTAATTCAGTTTCCGCAGACAGCGGCTTTCCTTATTAAAATGATAGAGATTCCCTGGGCTGATTTTGTAATTCCGAAAAAATACTCAAATAAAAGGTGTTCGGTCTGATGAAATGGAATTCTGAACTCTAGGCGTCACTCTAGCAAGGTCTGGCGTCTTGGCAAGCGATCTTCACAGTAGTTTTGACTGACTGAAGCGTCATGTTATATTCACTGCCTTCCCACGCATCTGTTTGTTATGGGGTCTAACCAAATGCTCCAATCATTTTCAAACAGGCTTGTTAGGGTGTCGTACTTTAAAAATATTCCACGTGAAATAAAATGAGTAAAGCAAAAGGTCACGTATTACCATATATGGCAATAAGACATACGATGCCTTGCGTACAGATTCGCGAACATGTCGTTAACCTCATATGACAACGTGTGTCAGATGTAACAGTAATTACTTTTATCACAAAGTAATCTTGTCATCCATGTCTGCTCATACGTTGTCTCTCCGTATTCCAAGCTTTGGTTATGCGTTCACCCGTCTTATCGGTGATAGGCCGATAGCGCTGGGCAGTGTAGTATTAATCAAATACGGCCAAGCTGTGGTAGACGAGAATGATCTCAGTCGCTCCCTGCAAAGTGAGGAAGACATAGATAACAAACAAACATGATGACTTACCCCGAAGAGGGGTGTAAGGAGGAAAATACGTAATATCTGCTATACAGCAGAGAAAGAAAGACAGACAGTGCGACAATTAAGGAATTGCAATAAAATCAGTACCAGAAATATATAAAGTACTGCCGGAGTGAAACAGAGATCGAGAGGGGCCGCTCCATTCTGTCATATGCACTCTCATAGCCCTGGCGTCTGTAGCAATTCGTTTTATATAATGAGGTTGCCAAAATTTCTCTGGTCATTTATGAAAATTGACAAAATGTACAGTTATCAGACTTTTAGCCAATGAATATGAATAAAAAATTATTAACTACAAATTACAATGGGTGGGTTTGAAAAAAAAAATCGAAAAAAGGTGATTCGTCTTACGAGGACAAAAGACAAAGAAAATAGTCTACGTTACGGCCACAAGGCCTTCGTCAGGAAAGGAAAGAAAGTGAAGTCTAGATAGGACACATAAAAAACTTAATAAAATAATAAAATAAAAACTGGGTACTTCCCTGAAGGCAAGAACCGAAATTCGCTGTCTTGTTGAAGAGCGCGTGGCTGAACAGAAAGCGACTTCCGCCGCCGGGTGTACACAATACATACTGAAAAACTAAAAAACGAAACCGGACAATAAACTACCCAACGGGATAAAAGTGGGGACTGGAAATAGAAGAGGACAGAATGAGTGGGAGATAAATAAATATGAAATTAAAAAATGTATATGGCATACAAATCACCTTTTTTCGATTTTTTTTTTCAAACCCACCCATTGTATTCCACGTCTTACCGCAGTTCCCCTCAACTTCCTCGATTAACTACAAATTAGAATCTTGAACTCAAATATGAAGTCAGTCTTTCTGTATGACTCAGAGACATGACATGTCTGAAAGACTATCCCCGCCAAGCTACAGATATTTGTAAATAGATGTCTCCGATAGATCCTACGTATAAGATGGCCAGATCTAATAACAAATATAGATCTAAGGAAAAGATGCGGACAACAGCCAATACAAACAGAAATTAGGGTAAGAAAGTGGGGATGGATAGGAGATACACTCAGAAGAGAAAAATCAAGCACAGCCAGAGTTGCCCTTGACTGGAACTCACAGGGGAAAAGAAGAGTCGGGAGGCCAAAGAGAACTTGGAGAAGAACTGTTGAAGAGAAGGCTAGGGAAATTGGAATGACTAGGACACAGATGAAAAAGACAGCCCAGAATATAAATCTATAGAGAGCAACTGTTTCTGCCCTATGTTCCACAGAGAACAAAAGGAATGATGATGATGAACTACAAATCGTGATTTAAAAGCCACTTTATATTTTTAAATTATTATTTCTTCACTTATTTCCCATTAATTCATATAAAGCAACTATCAAAATAAAGAAAATTAACTGTCATTTCATAAATGCTGTGTCATATTAAAATGTATAGCTCCGCGTGAGATCCATTTCGTTCAAAACATAATTTTGTAGCAGGCAGAGATTGTGGCTGTCTCTTCTAGCGTCCGCGTATTCATCACTTTTGATTTTATTTTATGTTATTTCTAAACATGAAAAAATAATAAAACATATTACTTAACTGGCAATTACTGCTCATTGTTTTAAACTTTGTTCCATGTATATCCAACAGATACAAGAGAGGATATAAACATTTAAAAATATATATGTATATGTTGCAAGTATGTTTGTCGTTGGTGGTATGAAGTGATGATCAGGAGTGGCCGACATGGTGTGTGGGGTATAGATAAGTCCATAGACGTGAATGGGTATAAGTCCTTGATCAACTATTCATAGTACACACAAACCCTCATACCACATGTAGAAGTCAGGAAGGTTGAAAACGGCTTGTGCGATTCCAACTATTTATTACGATACAACACGTATACGTTGACATCAAATATATATATACTGTCATTGGGACAAGGTTCAAGCACATCAACATCATGTAGATAATATTAATTCACTGCATCCAATACGACAGAGACTCTGTCAAAATATAGCCGCATATGTGCCGGGCTTCAAAATATCAAATGTTCTCTGTATTTCCACTGAGAAAACATGTCAAATAAATCTTTGGCAATATAGCCGCATAAATGGCGGGCTTCAAAATATGTAATGTTCTCTGTGTCAAAATATCTAATGTTCTCTGTATTTCCACTGACAAAACATGTTTCTCTGACAAAACATGGGTATCAAGTGTAACTCTTTCCAGCAGACCGCACCAGGAGTAAGCCACTTCAATATCAGCCAACCATCTTGGGCTTGTAACATCATAACAATAAGTTCTTGGCTACAAAATAGCATAAAAGTACTTTTACCTTTACTGCCATCCAGGAATAAATCACTTAAACATACGCCATATCCTTGGCTCTCAGAAATATATCAGAAATAAATCAGGGGAAATCTCAAACATTTCTATCACACAAAAGACTCTGTTCCCCGTTCACACAGTCAGAGACACATGGCTGAACACCTTCTCAGCTCAAAACGCCCAGGCCGACTGTCACGAGATACAGTACCCCGGTCCCGCCAAACCACCACGCATGCGCGGATAATCGCGTGACGTGAGTTTAGCTCACACGAGAACAATCTGCAACGTTCTCGTAAACTGTTCTAGAAAAATCTTCGAACAGAAAATCTTAAATGAGCAAATGGCAAGTCAAGGGAGATAACAATTAAATCAGACCTGTACCAAAAAGTATTACAACCTGTAATCTCCCTTAGACCACAGTATAAAAATGTTTACATCCCTAGCTTAAGACAAACAGACTTTAACAGTATATATCATACTTTTGCACACCCATGTTGTAACTGACAATTAAAACAATTTGTGTGGGGCTTTTTTGATAAGTTTAAAATTCTATTTTTAATGATTTTTTTTTAAAAATACACTATATTTGTATGAAAAACAATGAAAAAAAATACTTAAAAAATATATCAAAGCAAATTTCCAAAATATCAAAAAAATCCCCTGTCAATTTAAAGGTATATATGTGTCCTACATGCATGCCAAATTTCAGACTGATCTATTAGATAGTTTGTAAAAAATAACATTTTTTGTTAATAAAATGTTAGTTTTGAGAAAAATGCATTTTAGTCACCGAATGACTTGTCTTGTCCAATATACTCCGTTCTGGGGGGCTGAATGTGTTTAAAATTGTCCAGCACTATATGCTGCACCTCCTTCAGCTTCCTGCAGCTGCTCCTCTTGCCTTTATCTTGCCTAATTTTTCTTCTTTCCTTCTACATGGTAACCACAAAAAAAAACAATCGCCATTTTGGGTTTTTCACCAATTTTCAAGAGCAAAAATCTTATATTTTCCATTGACCAAACTTTATCAAATTGCACACACATGTTGTGACTGACAATTAAAACAATTTGTGTGGGGCTTTTTTTGATAAGTTAAAAAATTCTATTTTTAATTATTTTTATAAGAAATACACTATATTTGTATGAAAAACAATGAAAAAAATACTTAAAAAATATATCAAAGCAAATTTCCAAAATATCAAAAAAATCCCCTGTCAATTTAAAGGTATATATGTGTCCTACATGCATGCCAAATTTCAGACTGATCTATTAGATAGTTTGTAAAAAATAACATTTTTTGTTAATAAAATGTTAGTTTTGAGAAAAATGCATTTTAGTCACCGAATGACTTGTCTTGTCCAATATACTCCATTCTAGGGGCTGAATGTGTTTAAAATTGTCCAGCACTATATGCTGCACCTTCTTCAGCTTCCTTTAAAATTCTATTTTTAATGATTTAAAAAAAATACACTTTATTTGTATGAAAAAATGAAAAAAATATATATATATAAAAATATATCAAAGCAAATTACCAAAATATCAAAAAAGCATGTGACAATTTAAAGGTACACGCATGCCAAATTTCAGATTAATCTATTAGATAGTTTGTTAGTAATACAATTTTTGGTTAATAAAATGTTAGTTTTAAGAAAAATTCATTTTACTCACCGAGTGCCTTGTCTTGTCCAATATACTCCATTCTGGGGGGCTGAATATTTTTAAAATTTTCCAGGACAATATGCTGCACCTCCTTCAGCTTGCTGCAGCTCCACCTCTCGCCTTTGTCTTGCCTCTTGCCTAATTTTTCTTCTTTTTACAAGTTTGTCAGCCTAATGTTTCTGGCTGTTGGCCATACGTTTCCTCAGTCGCACCTGTCAATGCGTATTGAGTTTGTTCCAGATGCTTGACCACACAGCCTTTTTATTTCTGTACTGGCTGATGGACCAAAGTTGAACTCTCCAACGGCCACAAGGACACTGAATTTGGCTTTTTTTAATGACACAAATTTCCGCTTGCTGCAACGACTCCATATAACATTGTGTAGGCTTTCATTTGCATTTTGTGTTGCACCTAGCTGACACCGCTTCAGCAAATGCTGATCAGTAAGACGCTCATAAATAGGAGCTAAGTGCTTATGGAGCAGGTTGAAGTCTAGCGGAGTGTGAACCTTGGTCTCGTGTGGTCCAGCAGCTTCTCCTTTGGCAATGGAAGCCTGATAGAAACACCAGGAGTCTTTGCCTGGCGGACACAAATTATGTTGGTGTTTGTCGTTTGTCGAATACCCATGGTAGAGAGAAGCCATGATGGCTTGTTTCATCTCTGGGGATGTACTATGCTTGCGGATGGCCCTGGTGTAGTAAATACACAATTTTCGTATTGCATTTTGGGTTAGACGACCACGGCCATTTCCCCCAAGGGTGACTTTTTGTTTCCTGCAGTCAGTAATCAGTGTCCTCAGTGCAGTGCCTAATCGCTTTGCAACATGGTTGACGCACTCTTCTTTGGTTATGTCAACTTCTGGTCCATACGGTTTGATGTCGCAGAGTCTGTTGTAGGCCTTGGAATCGCCATCTGATAGCAAAACAGTGTAGCGTAGCTTCGTATTTGCCACTGAACGAAGAAAGAGAACTTCACAGGCTTTTACCTCTATCATTCCGGCTGACCCTTCGTAATTACGGCAGCAGTCGTTCTGATGCTCTGCTTTCCATTTCTCACATTTGTCAGGCTGATTTTTCAGTTGCCACTATCCAGTATTCTCACAGGTGTGACAGAAGGAAGACATAACATGTAAATAGATGACCATGCCAGTCAAGATGTCGATAACACTGCCAACACCTATAATTGACTTATGACCTCTAGTTAGCCATGTTGCATCAAAGCTGACAGCGATGTCAATGACTTCTTTTTTATTAATGGTACGATGCTGACTCCTAGCGTGTTCAGCTCGGACGATGCTGACGGAACGTTGAAATACTGTAGAGTGCATGGTATCCAAATGATCAAAAATTTGATCTGCATATTTATGAAATGTATTCTGGTGCAGGCCAGGGAGGTCTAGGTTCTCACAGAAGAGATTGAATGTATATGGGCCCATTCCAGACGTGAGGGCACCAAGAACAGCAGATTTGTTGATTGCATGTCTACGAGGGCCGCGGCCTTCTGGTTCCCTCTCGGATGTGTACGTTCTAGAAATTGCTTTTCCACATGTGTGACACACAACTTCCAGGAAGAGAGAGAAACCCTTAGACTTGGTGTTGTCAGTTCTTGTTTGCAATGTGCTTTGCTTACACAAATTGCAACACTTATTTTTAAGAAGGTTGTTGAAGAAAGAAATGTCCACAATGGTTTTATACGTAGGTTTAGGCTGAGCGCAGACAGTATTATGAGATGCAACATTCTTGCTCGTGCTCAAGTTAATTTTTATATCAGATCGACTTGGGCCAGGCACTACTGGATCTGCAATGTGAACCATAGGCCTTTTGGATACTGGTATGCAGAAATTCCACGTTGTTTGTGAATCAGTTTGTGTAGGCCTATCATTCAACGCTGATTCTGTCTTACCTTCTGTGGTAACACTGCTAGAAATTACACACTGTCGACACGACCTGGAAGCAGATATTTGCTTTGATCTCTTACCTATTCTTCCCATTTTGAAGTAAAAGAACACAATTCACTGAAATGTAAAAAAGAGAAAAGTATTTCACGCAAGCGTTTTTGTGTACAGGCGGAAATGGCTGTTGTTACTTCCATATTTGCGCACGCAGCCAAAATGTTGTTATGACCAATCAAAACAGTTGTTTACTTTTGCGTCTTGAATGGATCGGTAATGAGGTAATTAGGTCACACGTGACCACTCCTTATAAGGAGGTCAGCGTAAAATTACGGAAATTTTCAAACACACATTACACAGAGCTATTAGAAAAAATAGATTCGAATTTGCTTTATTACGGCAGACAAAGAAATTCCCTGTGTATCGATACCAAATAGTTCATAATAAGGACACCGTAACTAAGATATTATTGAGCGACAAATCTTGCCTTTTCGGCACAAATTTGCAAATCATAGCTTGGGGGTAGTATAGAAAATATGCTTTTTGATGCATCAAATGCATTTTTTATGTTATAAAACCTTGCTCATTCGATTCCTCGATGATTATTTAATAAAATAAGCTCAAAAGTAAAAAATCGATATTTTGTACGTAAAATCGAGTTTTCACTGTAGTGGACCTCCTTAAGACAATCAGACTTTAACAGTCTACCGCACCCCCCAGGAGAAAAAAATGATAAATTTTTTTTTTACAACATACATCGAATAGAAAAAAACTAAAGAGGGCGGTAGCATACAAATATCTACACATAAGTATACTCTTTATATAAAGTCATAAACACCAGAGGGATAAGAGTACCCAAAAGGAATGCAGATAGAGCCATGATATTATAAGTAAAAGTAGAAATGTGACGAGTGAACAAATACAAAATGAGATACGAAAGGAAAGAATAATGAAGAAGGGAAGCAATGCACTAAGAATAAAGAAGACAAAAATAAGACATGGTAATCAAAACCAATTCATAGCATAAATGAATACCATAGAAATATAGCAGCGCACATGACAATCTAAATTCACTTACACACTCCAGAAAAAAATAATGAGCATTACAACCCAGACAACAGGCTTATAACATCTAAATGATGCGCTGATAAAGGGCATCAAAATATATAACGCCATAATATCAGGCTATCCTGACGCACAATGGAGCGTCGGGTGAGACCCAAAAAAAATCTCACAACCTTAGAGAAAATATTGTTCTCAAAGTACTAACATTATATAAAAAAGGAGCTGCCACAATCGTACAATAAAGTGCTGGCAACATTACAATGCTAGAAAAAATTACATACATATGACTTCATATATCCCAACAGAAATACAATATCGACATGTTTGCAATGATAAATTACAAAAAAAAAAGGAGGTGTCATTACCATATTATACTTTAACATAGTGATCTACAGCATTATAGAGACACCAACATATCATCAGCACAAAGTTATAACATATCATAACACAATATCTCTTAACATAACATCGTATACACCTGTACAGTAATGTTAACTAACTCTAGCAAGTCCATAAAAGAGATGAATTTCGAAGTCCCAGACCATGCTGTACTAAAGAGGGTACCACAGACATCTAAAGTAGCGTCACATGCCAAATGGTAAACGGGGACGTCAAATCTTGAAATAACTGGTAAACTGTTGAGATATTCCAAATAACAGCACTGACTCGCTGGGAAAGCTTACACTGTGAAACAATATAAATGAGAATCTCTTTTTGATAACCGTAGGATTTTATAATATACAGTAGTTAATTTAAATCACTACTTATCAAATGTGGCCGTGCAAACTTCCGGCCCTTACATGGTGATAATCAAACCCTCCTCCGTTACACTAAAAAGTAACAGAGAAAGTAGTACAGACTAATTTGAAATCCTGAATTAAACAGGGTCATAAAAGTATCTGAGAAAAATGGTAGCATGTAATTTATGTAGAGAAAAGTCGTGAGTATACACATGATAGCTCCGTCAAAAGGTAAATCTAGAAGATGGTAATGATGAGTAAGAGCGTCATGATGACTGACAATCTGAGATTTTGCGCAAGACAAAGGACACGCAGTAGACAAAGGTGTATATCTCACAGGCTCACATGAAGTCATAGCCTGAGTACCGGACAAAGAAAAAAAGAAGAACTATACCATAAAGGTGTAAAAGCAGAAAATAGTAAACTTGGACCTACGTCGAAGTTTACAAGAAAAGCAGTGAGTGCGACAAAAAGTCGTAAAGGACGAAGATACCGAGCTTACCGGCCCAGTAAGAAAAGTAAAGAAACTCATAAGGTATAGGTATGTACTAACAAATAAGTTTGTACATGTGGCAAAGAAAATGCTAGTAATTGCAGTAAAGAAGTTGCAATCAACATGACTGGATGTAGATTCAGTCGTAGCGAAGAAGTTAGTGTCTGTATCAGACAAAATCGAAGGATCTTCTTCTACAATAGTAGTTAAAGAAGGATCAAAGTTAGAGCGACGACGTACTGATGCATGGCGAACTGGTCTAAAAAGAAGCACCAAAATTAGTATGATGAGCAATCGTATCATCAATACTGCAAGATTGCACCATATTAGTAGAATGTATAACGTGAAAAGATTTTGGCATAGTTCCTAAGGTAGAAGAAGTAAGGTTATGTTGCCGTTCCCAAGCAGCAATTTGTACCGGCGGACAAACCTTTAAACCATGCATCTGTCCGACAGCAAGGTCGGCGATAGGTGCTCTGAGCAAACATGCATGTATATAACCAGTGAAAAATGGTGTGGCAATGTGGACTATGGCAGTCGGAAAAGTCTCAACTGTCCCACCGAATATCACACATTTCACCATATTACCTACTGCACAGGATGGATGAACTAGAGACTGTCTAATTCCAACAGTTGCGCATCCAGAATAAAAAAGAACTGAGACTGGATTATTATTCACAAACCCCTTATGTAGAGTAGAAGACCCTCTTCCGTCATGCGCGGCTGCGGGAGGAAGAGGCGGTATAGGATGACCGCAACTCAAGGTAGTTATGGCTGTAGGTTGAAACAAATTTGTGCACTCCGGGCACTGAGATGCTCTCTCAAAATCGAAAGCAGACCAACCAATAGCATTAGAGACACTATTATTATTGTTACCTTGATTATTAACAACTTGGGGCTCTTGTTGAACGGAGTTAGCATGGCGATGCGATCTATTATTTGATCTACCGACATATTGCGATCTGTCGCGGCTATTATCTCTGTTGGAAGCATTGTTATTACCTCTATTGAAACTATTGTTCTGATTTGAATCCCAGTTTGCATTGTCGCGATTGTCATTTCCCCTTTGATCAAAATATATATTTGATGGGTTTTGCTGTCTCTGAGAAAAAATATTATAAGGTTGATAACCTCTATTGTAGTTACCTCTTCCAAAATTTCCATAATTGTTGGAACTAAAATGTTGAGGACCATTAAATTGTCTCCAGTTCCCTGAAGAAGAAGAATCATTACGTGATAGACCCCCTTGGTTCTGTCCAAAATTACGATTATCTCTCCTACCAAAGTTTCGATCAGCACTTTGAGATCTACGGCGCCAATTAGGATTATATGGCATTGCTGAAGCTATGGGAAAACCTTCTTTGACTTCAGAATTGCTAACAGTTACATTAGGATGTGCCGCCACGTATTGGCGACAGTAGTGCTCCATATCGTTTAAATTTGGAGGCTTTCGTTCATGTAGAAAAGAAAGAAAAGATTTATTAACCGACGACATGACTTTGTCGCGTAGCAATAAGTCCATAAGGGCTTCATATGTGTGTTTAGTTTTTGACAATTCAACCCAACGTAAAAAGGTCAGGCGAATATCTGATATAAAGTCTGAGAAATCTTTTCCTGTCTCCGGAAATAGAGACTTGAAGCGTAGGCGATAACCCTCTTTATCCAGTTGGTATTTTTTAAATAAGGCAGCTCTGACCACATCATAGTTATTTGCGTCAGGACCTTCTAACATAATTATAGTCTTTAAAGCTTCACCCTAAAATAACTTCCTAAGTTGTTCACAATATTGCGATTTATCTACCTTATGAGATTCGCATGAAAGTTCAAATCTATTTAGATAGAACGAGATATCGTCACAGTCAGAGTTGAAAACAGGCAATTTAATATCACATGATTTAGTATTTGCCTTATTAGAAGTTGTTTGATTGTTTGTCTCATTTTGAGCATTACCCATATTCACTACATTTATCTTTTCCAGCTCCATAGCTAAGACTCTCTCGTCGTGTAAGATTTTCTGTTTTTCAGCCTCCATTTGTATTTGCATTTTTTTCTCTTCAGCTTCTAATTTCTGTTTTCTCTCTTCAGCTTCTACTTTCTGTTTTTCAGCCTCCATTTGCATTTGCATTTTTTCTCTTCAGCTTCTAATTTCTGTTTTCTCTCTTCAGCTTCTTCTTTCTTCTTTGATCCTTAGCCGCCGACCGTCAAAGCAGTCAGTGGCCATCACGCCTAGTGGCGTCTTGTAGGGCAACAACAAATTTATTCCACTTTGCTCGGTCGGTGGCCATCCTTCGTACAGTGCCCCAACTCTGGTTCATTCTTTGCATCTCAGCCTCCACAGTCCTCCGCCAGGTTGTTTTTGGTCGGCCTCTCTTTCGTTTTCCTTCAGGGGTCCAAAGCATAGCTGTTCTTGTGATGGCATCGGGGTCTCTTCTGAGGACATGGCCAACCCAGCTCCAGCGTCTGCCAGCTATGATGATGGGCATGTCCTCTTGCTTGCTCCGAGTAAGCAGATCTTGGTTAGTGATGGTATTCGGCCAAAAGATTCGGTGAATTTTTCTTAGGCATGTTGTGTGAAAAGAAGACAATTTCGACATTTCCTTCTCTGTAACTCTCCAGCATTCCGCACCATAGAGAAGCACAGAAAGCACACAGCTCTGATATAATCTTAATTTTGTGCTTGTGCTGTATTGGGAGGACTTCCAGATGTTGTTTAGGCTAAAGAAGGCTGTTCTTGCCTTATTCATTCTGATGTTGATGTCTTTGCCTGCCCCGCCGTCTGGTGTTACTATGCTTCCTAGGTATGTGAAGGTATCTGTCTGTACCAATTGCTAATTCCTTACTGATATGGGCTCAGGGTTGCTCACATTGAGCGTCATGACCTCAGACTTCTTTAAATTGATATTCAAGCCCACCTGCTGGCTAAACTTGTTAAGTCTATCCGTTTTTTCCTGGATGTGTTGATGTGAATGTGCTAGTAGTGCAATGTCATCTGCATATTCCAGATCTTCCAATGTGGAAAATGTTGTCCATCTTATTCCTCTTGGACTGCCCTCTGTTGTCTGGCGCATCACCCAGTCTATGACTGTTAAAAATAGAGTGGTAGACAAGGGGCATCCCTGTCGTACTCCTGTCTTCACCTCAAAGGTTAGGTTGCTCTGTCCAACACTACACGTAAAGTTGGCATAGAGTCTTTTTATAATTGACACTATGCAGCTTGGAATTCCATAAGCCCTCAGTATTTTCCATAAACTGTCCCTATGTATGCTGTCAAAAGCCTTTTCAAAATCAACGAAATTAATGTAAAGCTGTCTTTGCCATTCTGAGCACTGCTCTATAATGTTCCTGAGAGTGAATATATGATCTACACATCTTCTATTCTTTCTAAATCCTGCTTGTTCCTTCCTCAGTTTGTGGTCTACTGCCTTTGAAATTCTCTGTGTAATTATCCTGCCTAGTATTTTGCTGGGAACTGAGAGAAGAGTGATTCCTCTCCAATTATTGCAGTCTGCAAGATCTCCCTTCTTGGGCAACTTGACAATTATTCCTTTGTTCCACTCTGATGGTGTTGTCCCCGTTTTTCCAGACTTGTGCAAATAGTGGTTCTAATAGTTCTGCTGCTAGCTCAGGGTCTGTCTTAAATAGCTCTGCATTTAAGTTATCATGGCCCGGAGCTTTGCCGTTCTTTAACCCTTTGATTGCTGTGATGATTTCTTCTTTTCGTGGAATGTCTGTATTCACATCTAGATCGTTTTCTGCTTCAGGAACATTCAGCTGTGTCTCTGGTGGTTCCTTGTTCAGAGTTTCTCTGAAGTGCTCTGCCCATCTAGTTTCCTGTCCCTCTGCTGTCGTGATGAGATTACCTTGCTTATCTCTTACTAATGTAATATTGTTTGCACCTCGTTTTCCGCTGATGAATTTAGTTATTTTGTATACTGTGCTTTGTTCATTTCTCAGTGCTGCCTTCTCTGCCTGTCTTGCAAGATCGTCTAGGAAATTCCTTTTGTTGGCTCGGGTTTGGCGTTTAACTTCCTTGTCCAGCTGACTGTACTGTTCGCTATATAGTTGCTTTAACCTGGGGGACTTCGCTTCTGTTTTCTTTCTTTTCATTTCCTTTCTCATCGTTATGGTGTTTAATGTTTCTGGTGTTATCCAGTCTTGCTTCTTCCTTTCCTGGAATCCCAAGCATGATTTGCTGCTTTCTTTGTATATTGTTGAAATGGTGTTGAAATTCTGGTCTATATCATCAGTCAATGTCTTTTCCTGACTTGTGGCAAATTGATATCGTTTCTTTATGTCGGCCGCAAAAGCTTTTCTGGTAAGGGAGTCCTTCAATTTGCTGATGTCAAACCTTTTCTGTGTAGTTACAGTTGGTGCAGCCCTTCTTAGTTTCACTTTCAGTTTTGCTACTACTAAATGGTGATCACTTCCGACATCTGCACCTCTTCTTACCTTCACATCTTGTAATGCATGTCTCCATCTACCGTTAACCATGATGTGGTCTATCTGGTTTCTGTCCCGACCATTTGGTGATTCCCATGTTAATTTGTGAATTTCTTTATGTGGTAAGAGTGTTCCTCCAATGACCAGGTTGTTAATGCTACAGAAACTTATTAGTTTATCCCCATTTTCATTTGCTGTTCCGCTGCCGCATTTCCCCATTGTTCTTTCATTATATGTATTGTGTCTACCAACTTTCGCATTGAGGTCTCCCATTACTATAACAAGATTATATCTAGGTGTATCTTCCATTTCTTTCTGCAGTTGTTGATAGAATTTATCCTTGACCTCCTCATCGCTTCAGCTTCTACTTTCTGTTTTTCAGCCTCTATTTCTAATTTTTTATTTTCCATTTCCAGTTGGAATTTTCTCTCATCTGCCTGCATTTGCATTTGCAATCTCCTATCTTCAGCTTCCATTTTCTGTTTTTCAACTTCCATTTTCTGTTTTTCAACTTCCATTTTCTGTCTCTTTTCTTCAGCTTTCTGCGCCTTGGCATATTCAGCAAGTGCAAACTCTTCTAATTTCTCCTCAGTCTTGCCAAGGGATTTCCCTTGTGCAATGAAATATTCCAAAGTAGACATTATGCTGGAATATATAAGATAAATACCGTGTGCAATAATTATAATTTGTGAAAACTAAGATGGTTTGGCCATGTCTGCAGAATGGGAGAAGATCGGCTACCACCACAAGCATGGGAAACAAAGAGCCAGGGATCCAGACCTCCAGGACGACCCAGAGTCCGCTGGGAGGACAACATTAGACAATCTTTGAAGGACCGAGGACTAGAATGGAACCAGGCCAGGAAGAAGACAGCTGATAAAATAGTCTGGCGCTCTCTCTTCCAAACCTCTACACCTCACGGTAGAAGGGGAACGACTAAGTAAGTAAGAAACTCACTTTATCTCAACTCCTTGGGTGACAAGTCTTTACCGAAGAACTTGTTTCAATACCTTACTTATCAATAATATAATTAATCACCTATTTACCTATTGTGCATAACAATATTGACAGTGTATAACAAAAATGATAGCACAGACAAGAAAGACAAAGATCCGATATAAATAACAAATGAAAACGTTCGCAGAAATCAACAAAACAATGAAGCAGAACTAAAGTAGAATATTACAAAGCTTGTAATGACAGCTGCGAATATACTAACAAAACAACCGACCACAAAGTGTATAAACGAAAAGGTGTAAAGAAATAAATGATAGGAAGATGAGGCAGACAAATACAAACACATTAATCAAAACTAAAGAACGGAGAAAAAAGATATACGAAAACAACGTAGAACATCTCGTCACAAATAAACAAAAATATCACGAAAGACCAACGTAGTGGACAAAATCTGGCAATTTCCACTGCGAAAAATTCGCAATAAGGTCCCTAAAGAACGCTTTCGTAGGCCCTCGGTGAAATGGGATATCCTACGTAAGTCTCCTCCCAACCAAGCCCGCAGAAATGAAACATATATGACATAAAACACAGAATATAAATAGCCTAAATATATTGAGGAAGGTCTAATTAAACCACAATATAGAGGCACAGTTTACAAACAAACAAATAGCCATTTATCTTTTAAGATGACAAAAAATCCCAGCTTCCACAATAGCAGCAATGATGAAACAGCAAAACACAACTAAAGAGCTCCGTTGGTTGTCAATCCTGGAACTTCCAAGTAGAAGTGACTTTCAACACAATTCCAAGTACTGACATCCGAAGTTGGCTGGAACACTGCATTCTTGACACGAAACAACTCCAATGGCGCTCGACACTGGAACTCAAGAAGGCGTACAGGAATCCTGGAATTCTGGTTAACTTGTGTAGAAAACTTCCATGCAACGCCAGGTACTTCCAGATGATAATGACAACTGTTGAACTATTTTGTTGATAGCCACATCAAGCTGGCAAACCACTGTTGCAAGTATGTTTGTCGTTGGTGGTATGAAGTGATGATCAGGAGTGGCCGACATGGTGTGTGGGGTATAGATAAGTCCATAGACGCGAATGGGTATAGGTCCTTGATCAACTATTCATAGTACACACACACCCTCATACCAGATGTAGAAGTCAGGAAGGTTGAAAACGGCTTGTACGATTCCAACTATTTATTACGATACAATATGTAT
Source organism: Oreohelix idahoensis (assembly GCA_024509875.1). Taxonomy (NCBI): domain Eukaryota; kingdom Metazoa; phylum Mollusca; class Gastropoda; order Stylommatophora; family Oreohelicidae; genus Oreohelix; species Oreohelix idahoensis. The sequence continues at coordinate 163,532 of JAMPIV010016781.1, forward strand.
ACGTTGACATCAAATATATATATACTGTCATTGGGACAAGGTTCAAGCACATCAACATCATGTAGATAATATTAATTCACTGCATCCAATACGACAGAGACTCTGTCAAAATATAGCGGCATATGTGCCGGGCTTCAAAATATCAAAAGTTCTCTGTATTTCCACTGACAAAACATGTCAAATAAATCTTTGACAATATAGCCGCATAAATGGCGGGTTTCAAAATATCTAATGTTCTCTGTGTTTCCTCTGACAACAAAGACTCTTCCAGCAGACTGTGGGTATCACAGTGCCAATAATATATATGTGCCCTTAAACTCCAGCAAACCGCACCAGGAGTAAGCTACCTCAATATCAGCCAACCATCTTGGGCTTGTAACATCATAACAATAAGTTCTTGGCTACAAAATAGCATAAAAGTACTTTTACCTTTACTGCCATCCAGGAATAAATCACTTAAACATACGCCATATCCTTGGCTCTCAGAAATATATCAGAAATAAATCAGGGGAAATCTCAAACATTTCTATCACACAAAAGACTCTGTTCCCCGTTCACACAGTCAGAGAAACATGGCTGAACACCTTCTCAGTTCAAAACGCCCAGGCCGACTGTCACGAGATACAGTACCCCGGTCCTTCCAAACCACCACGCATGCGCGGATAATCGCGTGACGTGAGTTTAGCTCACACGAGAACAATCTGCAACGTTCTCGTAAACTGTTCTAGAAAAATCTTCGAACAGAAAATCTTAAATGAGCAAATGGCAAGTCAAGGGAGATAACAACTAAATCAGACCTGTACCAAAAAGTATTACAACCTGTAATCTCCCTTAGACTATAATATAAAAAAGTTTACATCCCTAGCTTAAGACAAACAGACTTTAACAGTATATATCATACTTTTGCACATTTTTGATTAATTTTAGCCCACTCCAGTACTCCAGTAGTATCACAGCTATTAGCGCAACAAAGAACAAAGCTTTCTTTGCATAAATTTGCATTTATGAGAGCGTCAAATGAGTGCGTTATCCCTGCAGTAGAAACGTAACAGGTGAAGAATTACTTCAAATTCTTATATCCACAAAGAGACCTCTAACGTTGAAATTGCCACAAAGGATAACCCTTTTTGGATCATTGGGCGCATAAAAAAGAAACAGATAAAAATATATCCCCTAAAAGAAACGTGAACAACTAAAATCTGATTTTCTTACATATTGTGCAAGAAACAGTGCGTGTGCTTCTTTTCGTGTAATGACGTCGAGATTTAGTCATAAGCTTAACTATGCCGCCCTGCGGTGTACATTGCCGCATAATTGGAGTTTTAGGTTGAGGAATAATGTCCAGATTAATAAGTCGATATCGATATATGTAATAGTAGATGTAGAGAGTATTGCAAAGTACACGGGTGAAAGTAGCTTCGGTGAAACGGAGCTTTGATTGACAGAGTAGCTTAAAGGAAAGCTAACATGTCGAAATCTGGCAGCATCACGCTACAGTTTATCCAGCTGTAAATGAGTAGATGACTCTGCTCTTAGTTAGGGAAGGCGAATGGTCATCCCACCTCATTAACACCCGAGATCTAATATAATGAAGTCTCCAACCCTTCACTCCCCTGCAGAAGTATTTGCTATGGGACTACCTTTTACCATCGGTGGAACATAGCGCAAAATTGAAAAAAAAACGTATTTGTGAAGTATTCCCTGACGAAGGCATTTTTTCGTTACTTAGCCATTTTTCTTGGCCCTAGATAAACATTGCGACTGCTGTGATGAATATACGATGGCATCAGATAGATATTAGATGATAAAGAAAGTAATGAAGGCTTAACTAAAAAATCTTTCAAGAAACATGGGGGTAACACTGAAAAATTTGATTACTATTTTTACGATGGATTCCAGAGTAAACGTGAAACGGTTGCTGCAGCAATTGACCTAGAGGATGCTTATAACAGTGTGACCTTTGAAATCATAATGAACTGTGTCATGGCTTGCGGTGTTAACCCTTGGCTAACAAGATGGATAGCGGCTGCCTTAACTGAGAGATCAATTGCATTTCGCTTGGGAACATGGACATCACAACCAACGCGCATTTGCTCGGATCTACCCCTAGGTTCTCCACTATCACAGGTGCTATTTAACATCTACACAGCAAGTGTAGCCACCATTCAGCCAACTGGGCTATGACGAACATTGACTTTTGCAGATGGCATACTCATTTACAGGACAGACTTTGACCGACAGGAAATGATCAATAACATACACGGGACATTACATGAAGTCTTTAAATGGTGCGAGGAAACTGGCTCTAAAGTCAATCCCCTCAAGGCCTGAGGGACTTGGTGCTCCTTGAACAACTCCATAGTGAAAGCAGACCTTCTAGATATTACTCTCAATGGGCAGACAATTGAAAAGCAAGACAAGCTGAAGTACATTGGAGTAACATATGATCGGGGGGCTATCATATAAGCACTATGTTGATCACATCATACAGGAGTGCAGGAGAGGTCTAGCAATCCTAAAACAGTGTCAGCAGCGCACCTGGAGCAGAGATTGCTATTTATCCTGTATCAGCAGTTAGTTATATCGGTAATCGAGTATGGGCTATGAATACTCATGCTGTCGATGTGAGCGACTAGAACGCATTCAAAATTAAGGGGTGCGTGCAGTCGTGGGCTGTATGCTAGATACCGCCATTGTGACAATGAGGTTCATGCTTGGGATGCTGATGATTATATTCAGATATAAGATGGCCCAGGCAAAAGCTTATATGCGGATCACCACAGATAGAAGTCACCCCATGCATAGAAAAATAACTGACATCAAGAGAGCAAGAAGAAAGAGATGGATGTCATGAATGGCACCTACGATTAAACAGGTGAAATATATCCGCGGGAGAAGAGAGGAGTACGTCAGGTGATAACGGGATAAACTACCAGCAAGTAATCACTAACTTGGGCATGGAGTGTACAGTTTGGGGCAATGGGAAAGCAGTGCTGGACATAAATTAATTGATAACTGATTACGCTGGGGATGATTATGCTATTGTGTACACTGATGATATACTGAAGCATATTAAAAACGCACCACCTGTATAATCCAGGAACAGAGTGTGAAATGTAAATATAAGTGTTTACAAGTTTACATATTTGGAATCTTTATTCATTTTCCTATGAATCTATGCTGATCATTAATTTGTACATTTGATTGTTATGAAATTCATTGCATTCTGTGCAGGCAAGGGAGAAAACCAAAAATGCAACCAATAACAAAATTCATTCGCACTATCCTCAGTATCTGGTATGTCCACCGTGTGCTTGCAAACAAGCTTGGCAGCGGCTCTGCATGGAACGCACAAGTCTCTGAAGGAAATTCCGGGGAATCAAGTCTAATTCACGTGTAAGAGCAGCTTCGAGCTGTTGCAGATTAGCTGGAGAAACTTGCCTGTAGACTCTGCGTCCAAGCTCGTACCACCGATGTTCTTTAGGGGACATGTCTGGTGATAGGGCAGGCCAATCAATCGTCACAATGTTCTGCTGCTGTAGATATTGCTGCGTAATGCATGCGGTGTGCGCACGTGCGTTATCCTGCTGGAGAAGCTGCAAGTCTGGATAATTTGTGAACGCAGGAACAACCAATGCATCCAGAATCTCATCTCGATATGTCACAGCATTAACATTTCCACGGAAGACGTGAAGAGGCAAGCGATGGTGAAAACCGAATCCTCCCCAAATTTGAATACTGCCACTGTTGAGGATTGCTTCATGTCTGCAGCATGGCGCATTCCTCAAATGAATATATTAATGATCGATGATATCGGGGATTGTTGCATGTGTGCAGGCATTTGGATTTTGATATCGATCCGAATGGGTGCACCATGGAACACCGCAAATGAATATATTAACGACATAGAATGCATATCTCTATGCATGACGCGTGGGACTTAGTAACGTCATTCGAATCGTGGGTTTTGACCCTAACGGCAGTGTGTTTTACAAGTGTGGCCTAGCCACTATGATATGCGTGGTATAACCACTTGAGATTGTGTGGCATTGTCCACTGAATTTATATGTGTGGCTGGGAAACCAATTTAGCAGTGTGTTCTTGGATTAAACGTAAGTCGTATCGTTATTAACGCAGTTTGTAATTATGGCGGATTAGCCTGGCATTGTATGCCAAATGAACATTCGTAACTAGCAGCAGGAGTAAGACTAGTGTCAACGAATATTATGTAGCTAGCAGCAGACGTAAGCCTAGTGTAACAAGGATATTAGACGACTAGCAGCAGATGTAAGCCTAGCGTAAGGAGGATATTGCAAAACTAGCAGTAGAAGTAAGTCTAGTGGGAAAAGGGCTATTATTAAACTAGCAACAGGAATAAGTCTAGTTAGCCTATGAATTTATGCCACGGGATGTTGGCTGCAAGGAACTGACCGTTATACAGAACTATATATTAGTGAACATGTGCTTTAATGAAGAATAAGAACTCAGGCAACACGTACATGAACTGTGATTATGAACTATGTCTTTAAATAGTTGTGTCTGCTCATGAAATAAGAGTGTTAATTAAACATGTTTAAGTCGTCAAATACTGGTCTTATTAAATGCCGTATTTTGAGTTGAATTCCATACTGTTTGATTCAATCATAATGACCAGTGACTGTTAATTGCCTAAACACGCTGCATCTCACATTGCTGATTTTAATAAGGCAAGAACAGACAGGTCAGTCAATACTCATAATTTTAATATGAAGCATGTTCCAGTATCAACGCATCACACGGGTTACTAGAGACAATATCGATACTAACATAGTGCCCAACGGAATCCTGTAAAATAGATAAATGAACCCGGCGGACATTGACATTCTAAGATCAGAATACGCACGCAACATCGTGGTCATCCAAAGCATATAGAGCCTTAACCTAAACTGGTGTCAGAGGTTGTCAATTAGTCCGTAACATATTCTGGTGTCAAGAAGCGTTTGGATTTCGTAGAGACTACCGTCCCCATAAAGTATAGAAAGGAAGTCGAACTAACGATAAACTTTTAGAACGTGAATATTCATTCAAGACAAGCCGGCAACTCTAGCGCGCATGTCAGTATATGACGTCACTGTATCGAGGCCGTCATTACTAGCAGACAACACATTCTGAGAGAATCCTATCTTCACCTACTACAAGAAGCTGAACCATTTCAAATAACGATATTCATCAACTTCAAGTATCTGAATCGTTGGAAGAAGTGTGTCTTCATCTACAGTATCAACAGCTGCAACGTAGATCAATACGCAGATCGGTAACCAACTTTCGAAAACGGTTGAATGCTGTCAAACGATCGTACTACCAAGGTCAAGGTCTACTATCAATGGTCATCAGCTGCTGTCTAGACTTGAGTGGAACTGAAGCTTGGATTCACATGCACTAATGTATTTCTCAGGATAAGCAGGACAGATAAAAAGATAAGTTCTTAATTTTATCGAAGCGCTTAAGCACTTTCATACTGTCCCTGAACTATCCTTGGTCTGCAGTTTGTCGTTACTTTGCTTGCTTTCCTACTTATCATTTTCTGTGCCCCATCCATATCTATCTGTTTATTCGTTTATTCGTCGGGAAGGCTGGAAAGGGTTTAATATTGACTGAAATTTTCTCTGGAAAAATTCAGTGAATGTTAACGTCTATTAGGTTCTCATGCTTATATTAGCTGACTGAGGATCTGACTTTTAGTCAGGATATAAATTGACTGAAGCCTCAGTTCGCAATATAACCATACTTGTGTGTACCTAGCTGTTACGTCACGTGACTATGTCATCCTTATTTGCATAGCCTAATTTCAGTATTGTGTACAATTGCTTTCGTGTGTTATCTAAAACTCCTCTGTCTACATGTTAGTTGGAGACGACTTGTCTCGTTATCTTTTTTGTAATGTTAATTCTTTACTTTCTTTTGCTAATTGCTACGTATAAGTCTACCTTAGTTACTTTATAATCGTAAATTTTTGTCGGATAACTGAGATATCATTTCATTGTAATTCATTTAATTGTTTTTCATTGTCCTTTGTCACTTGTACTTGTATATTGTTTGTTATTGATTAACACATGTACATAAATTATTGAGTTATATATCTTAGTAGATAGTAGATATTATTTGCAGGTATTCACAAACCTATAAAGATGTCGACACTGGAAGACTTTATCAACAGTGGAAAGAGTTTGGGGAAATCAAGATCCGAACTTCAAATTTATGCGGAGACCAAATTTGAAGAACATTTATCGCGTCTTGAAAGGATAGAATAACGTGAGGCTATTAAACGAGCGGAAGAACTTAGGAAGTTAGAATTGGCCCATGAAATGGAGAAAATGGAAAAAGAAATGGCTCAACAAGAGAAAGACAGAGAGCAAAAAGATAAAGAAAGAGAACTTAAGGTAAAAGAAATGGAGTTAAGAAGAATGGAACTTCTTCAACTAGATCAGGCTCATAGAAATGCCATGGAGCTTGAGGCATTAAGACAATGCAGAAAAAGAAAAGGTGTTGGAATTGGCTAAAGTGCAGTCTGAGCAGGCTAAGACTTCAGCTGGTACAAATGTTTTCTACCCGAAGCTGAAAATGCTTAATTTTGATCAATCTCGTGATTGCATTGATTCTTTTTTATCTAGGTTCATCATAAAAGTCACCGCCTTAAATGTACCAAAAGAAATATGGAGCAGTCTTTTACTTGATTTTTTGACTGGTGACTCACTTAAATGTTTCATGAGTCTGGATGAAAAGAGTAGAAGCGATTTCGACGTCGTAAAAGAGGTACTACTGAGACGTTTCCAGTTAACTGAGTCTGGATTCCGAGATCGTTTTCATACGGCTAAGCCAAGTAAAGATGCAGATTTTGGCGAATTCATTGCATCAATTAAACATTTTTTTAGCAGGTGGATTGATCTCTCTGGTATTAATAAAACTTATGAAGGTGTCATTGATCTCATGCTACGAGATAAGGTTCTAACTGCATGCAGTAGTGAATTATTAGAATCATTTTTGCAGGAAAGACATCCTAATAATATTGATGAATATGAAAAATTCGGGAGACAATTCGTGACCGCACATCCGAATAAAGATATTCATAGATCATCTATTCGAGATCCTTTGCCTGCGTGCTCAGCACACCACGATCACAGATCGTACGATCATAGACCTCGATCGAAGAGCGTTGATGGACGTTATCGTTCAGATTGTCATCAGTCTGAGAGAGGGTTTTATAACTTTCGGCGTCATCGCTCTCCTTCAAATTCGTATCGAAGAGGATATAGAGGGTACTCACCTCATGATCGTGGGTATCACAAAGGCAGAGATTATTATGATTCACATCAGAAAGGGTACTATAAACAAAGATCATCATATGGTAGAGATTACAGGAATGATAATTCCTCTGATTTTGATTATTATAAGAAAAAGTCGGTCAGTAAGAATAAAGGTCAAGTCAGATGTCCCCCGAGAGACAAAAGTAAACATAGACATGCAAATAATTGCACTGCCAAGAAGAACAAAGATAATGATGATAATGATCATGCTAATGCATGTATGGTAATGAATGGTTCATGTTTTGAGTGTCAATCGCAACACATATCTAAGGCTATAAAGAAACTTAACTGTGGTCATATTATGCCTACAATGTCTGCATGTGTGAATATGGGTTATCTCACATTCCATCCAGGAATATTATCTGGAAAAACAGTTCAAGTTTTGAGGGATTCCGGATGTTCTACCATCGGGATAAAGCACTCGCTTATCGAGCCCTCTGCTTTCACAGGCAAATCTGTCAAGTGTGTCACTTTTGGAGGGAATGTAGAAAGTTTCCCTGTGGCACGAGTATACATTGATACGCCTTTCTACACAGACACTGTTTATGCCTGCAGGTTGAAAGCGCCAATTGATGAGATAATTGTGGGAAACATAGCTGGAGTTAAAGATTGCACTCCTGAGGAGATTGCAATGTGGGTTGAATCTCACCCACAGGTGGCGAATGCTTTTGTAACCAGGGCACAACAGTTAGCTACAGCCATGGCTACACCCCCTACTCTAGTCATAGAGACAATTATGTCTCCTATTAGTACTGTAACACCTTCTGTTTTTGCAGAAAAACAGAAAAGTGATCCAACATTACAATGTGTATTTAGCCTAGCAAATCAAAAAACTACTAAACACACAGGATCGGCTAAACATTGGTTTAAAATAAATAAATCTATACTAACTAGATACTTTGACAATGGCAAAACTATCATACATCAAGTAGTAGTTCTAAGGAATACAGACCATTGGTCCTACAAACATGCCATGACTCCCCTATGGCAGGTCAAATGGGGATCAAAAGAATTTTGTTTCGTATTACGTCACAATTTTATTGGCCTGGGGTTAACAGGGATACCAAGTTGTACTGCAGATCTTGTACAACATGCCAAGGTATAGCACGTAAGGGCAGATTCCATACGGCACCCTTACAAATTACGGACGTGCCTGAAAGACCATTCAAAAAGATCGCAGTAGATATAGTGGGTCCTTTGTCAATTACTTCAAATAATGGATTTCGTTATATTTTAACTTGCGTAGATCTTTGCACGCGTTGGCCAGAAGCCATACCTTTAAAAACCATAACGACTGCATCTGTATCTGATGCATTATTTTCCATATTCTGTCGTATCGGTTTTCCAGAGGACATTTTGTCAGATCAAGGATCACAATTTACGTCCAATATTATGAGGGATCTAGAGTCCATGTTATCTGTTCACCATTCGTTTTGTAGTGCGTATAGGCCACAGTCGAACGGTGTTTGTGAGCGCTATAATGGTACGCTTAAACAGATACTGGCTAAGATCACTGAAGAGTGCCCGCGTGAATGGGACCGTCTCCTTCCGGCGGCATTGTTTACTTTTCGAGAAGTATACCAAGAAAGCACTGGCTTTTCTCCATTCGAATTGGTCTATGGGTCGAATCCTCGTGGACCAATGATGATACTTAAAGATTTGCTGGTTGGAGCATCAGTGGATACATCCACTCGAAACAGCTATGAGTTGGTTATTGATCTCCGACAGCGAATCATTGATTCGTGCACTTATGCATCTGAAAGTATCAAAACTGCTACTCAAAGATCAAGGTTATTACATAATCAAAAAAGAACTTTAAGATTCTTTAAACCAGGTGAAAAGGTTTGGTTATTATTGCCACAGAATGACAACAAATTATTAATATCACGGCAAGGTCCATTTGATATTATCAGACAAGTCACAGATATTGATTATTCTGTAAACATTAGAGGGAAAATCAAAACCTTTCATGTCAACATGCTAAAATTAGCAGTAGAAAGACCACAGGAGTTAATTCCTGTCATTAACTCTATTAGTGATTCGTCACATCATGCTGCTTCTTTTGCAGTTGTTCATGAGGAAGATACTACGTCATCTATTCCTTTACACTTTCAATTACCTTCCTTACAATCATCAGAGTCTTGGGAGGATTTGACTATTTCATCTTCGTTATCTTCTACACAACAATGTCAAGTTCGGGAAATTCTTATCTCTTTTGATGATGTTCTGACTGATCTTCCAGGTCAGACATCACTTATCTCCCATGACATTATCCTCACTGACTATCAGCCTATTAAACTAAGACCCTATCCTATATCTTTACACCACAAAGATAGAGTAGAGAAAGAGTTGAAAGAGATGATACGTTTAGGTGTTATATCTCCTTCGGAATCACCATATGCATTCCCAATGGTGATTATTAAGAAAAAGGATGATTCCTTACGTATATGCATTGATTTTAGGCGACTGAACAGAATTACAGTTACAGACGCCGAATCAATGCATCTATTAGATGATCTTCTATCACAAGTATCTAACGCTACTTTCTTTAGTAAATAAGATCTTTCTAAAGGCTATTGGCAAATTCCACTTGCCGAACATGCTAAGCCATACACAGCGTTCACAACTCCATTTGGTCTTTTCCAATGGAATTATATGTGTTTTGGTTTAGTAAATGCACCTGCGACGTTTGTGCGCATGATGCGCCGTCTTCTTGGCGATCGGAAAGATGTCATCACGTACATCGATGACCTCTGCTTATTTCATAACTCTTGGGAAGACCACATTGATGGTTTAACTTCTCTTCCCCATACCTTACGTAAACACGGTTTGACTGTGCGACCTTCAAAGGTCCAAATAGGTTGTCAGGAAATCTCTTTTCTTGGTCACCGCATAGGTAACCACAAACTATATCCTGATGACAATACAGTCAAAAGAATTCTAGATATTTCTACCCCTTCGACTAAGAAGCAGGTTAGAAGCATTTTAGGCTTAATTAACTATTATCATAAATTCATCCCGCATTTCGCACAACTATCTGCACCTTTGTCCGCACTGCTGGCCAAAGGTAATCCTAATAAGATACATTGGGAACCAGTTTGCGAAAGCGCCTTGGTAACTATTAAGAAATTATTTTCTAATAAACCTATTTTGTTGTTACCAAATATACGCATTCCATTTACACTTCAGTCAGATGCCTCGAGTTATGGACTTGGTGGCTGTTTGTTGCAAAGCTACAAAGGAACACTCCATCCGTGTTTCTTCGTGTCAAGAAAACTGACTTCAGCTGAACAGAAGTATGCGACAGGTGAACGTGAGCTCCTGTCCGTGGTGTGGTGCCTCGAGAAGTTGTCAAGATACCTCATCGGCACGCACTTCTACATCATGACAGACCACCGCCCTCTTACGTATATTACATATGAGAGCTATGCGGAATTCGAGAATTCATAGATGGTACTTACTTCTCCAGGAATTTTCGTTTACGATTCTGCCTATTGCTGGATCAGACAATAACTTAGCGGATTTACTATCGCGCAATTTCTCTGAGAAAAAAATGGATTAACTCTTTAGTTACCATTTTGAGTATTGCTAGTACTTATTGTTATAAATTTTATTGTTCGTATTTAATGATTATGGTAATCATAAGCGGATAGTACTAATGCTCATATATTATTGATACGTACACGGTAGAGGCGTACATCTTCTCCACCACTATCACACGTGCCACAAGTGTCACGTTTGGGAGTGAGGGGGGTGATGTTGAGGATTGCTTCATGTCTGCAGCATGGCGCATTCCTCAAATGAATATATTAATGATCGATGATATCGGGGATTGTTGCATGTGTGCAGGCATTTGGATTTTGATATCGATCCGAATGGGTGCACCATGGAACACCGCAAATGAATATATTAACGACGTAGAATGCATATCTCTATGCATGACGCGTGGGACTTAGTAACGTCATTCGAATCGTGGGTTTTGACCCTAACGGCAATGTGTTTTACAAGTGTGGCCTAGCCACTATGATATGCGTGGTATAACCACTTGAGATTGTGTGGCATTGTCCACTGAATTTATATGTGTGGCTGGGAAGCCAATTTAGCAGTGTGTTCTTGGATTAAACGTAAGTCGTATCGTTATTAACGCAGTTTGTAATTATGGCGGATTAGCCTGGCATTGTATGCCAAATGAACATTCGTAACTAGCAGCAGGAGTAAGACTAGTGTCAACGAATATTATGTAGCTAGCAGCAGACGTAAACCTAGTGTAACAAGGATATTAGACGACTAGCAGCAGATGTAAGCCTAGCGTAAGGAGGATATTGCAAAACTAGCAGTAGAAGTAAGTCTAGTGGGAAAAGGGCTATTATTAAACTAGCAACAGGAATAAGTCTAGTTAGCCTATGAATTTATGCCACGGGATGTTGGCTGCAAGGAACTGACCGTTATACAGAACTATATATTAGTGAACATGTGCTTTAATGAAGAATAAGAACTCAGGCAACACGTACATGAACTGTGATTATGAACTATGTCTTTGAATAGTTGTGTTTGCCCATGAAATGAGAGTGTTAATTAAACATGTTTAAGTCGTCAAATACTGGTCTTATTAAATGCCGTATTTTGAGTTGAATTCCATACTGTTTGATTCAATCATAATGACCAGTGACTCTTAATTGCCTAAACACGCTGCATCTCACATTGCTGATTTTAATAAGGCAAGAACAGACAGGTCAGTCAATACTCATAATTTTAATATGAAGCATGTTCCAGTATCAACGCATCACACGGGTTACTAGAGACAATATCGATACTAACGTAGTGCCCAACGGAATCCTGTAAAATAGATAAATGAACCCGGCGGACATTGACATTCTAAGATCAGAATACGCACGCAACATCTTGGTCATCCAAAGCATATAGAGCCTTAACCTAAACTGGTGTCAGAGGTTGTCAATTAGTCCGTAACATATTCTGGTGTCAAGAAGCGTTTGGATTTCGTAGAGACTACCGTCCCCATAAAGTATAGAAAGGAAGTCGAACTAACGATAAACCTTTAGAACATGAATATTCATTCAAGACAAGCCGGCAACTCTAGCGCGCATGTCAGTATATGACGTCACTGTATCGAGGCCGTCATTACTAGCAGACAACACATTCTGAGAGAATCCTATCTTCACCTACTACAAGAAGCTGAACCATTTCAAATAACGATATTCATCAACTTCAAGTATCTGAATCGTTGGAAGAAGTGTGTCTTCATCTACAGTATCAACAGCTGCAACGTAGATCAATACGCAGATCGGTAACCAACTTTCGAAAACGGTTGAATGCTGTCAAACGATCGTACTACCAAGGTCAAGGTCTACTATCAATGGTCATCAGCTGCTGTCTAGACTTGAGTGGAACTGAAGCTTGGATTCACATGCACTAATGTATTTCTCAGGATAAGCAGGACAGATAAAAAGATAAGTTCTTAATTTTATCGAAGCGCTTAAGCACTTTCATACTGTCCCTGAACTATCCTTGGTCTGCAGTTTGTCGTTACTTTGCTTGCTTTCCTACTTATCATTTTCTGTGCCCCATCCATATCTATCTGTTTATTCGTTTATTCGTCGGGAAGGCTGGAAAGGGTTTAATATTGACTGGAATTTTCTCTGGAAAAATTCAGTGAATGTTAACGTCTATTAGGTTCTCATGCTTATATTAGCTGACTGAGGATCTGACTTTTAGTCAGGATATAAATTGACTGAAGCCTCAGTTCGCAATATAACCATATTTGTGTGTACCTAGCTGTTACGTCACGTGACTATGTCATCCTTATTTGCATAGCCTAATTTCAGTATTGTGTACAATTGCTTTCGTGTGTTATCTAAAACTCCTCTGTCTACATGTTAGTTGGAGACGACTTGTCTCGTTATCTTTTTTGTAATGTTAATTCTTTACTTTCTTGTGCTAATTGCTACGTATAAGTCTACCTTAGTTACTTTATAATCGTAAATTTTTGTCGGATAACTGAGATATCATTTCATTGTAATTCATTTAATTGTTTTTCATTGTCCTTTGTCACTTGTACTTGTATATTGTTTGTTATTGATTAACACATGTACATAAATTATTGAGTTCTATATCTTAGTAGATAGTAGATATTATTTGCAAGTATTCACAAACCTATGAAGATGTCGACACTGGAAGACTTTATCAACAGTGGAAAGAGTTTGGGGAAATCAAGATCCGAACTTCAAATTTATGCGGAGACCAAATTTGAAGAACATTTATCGCGTCTTGAAAGGATAGAATAACGTGAGGCTATTAAACGAGCGGAAGAACTTAGGAAGTTAGAATTGGCCCATGAAATGGAGAAAATGGAAAAAGAAATGGCTCAACAAGAGAAAGACAGAGAGCAAAAAGATAAAGAAAGAGAACTTAAGGTAAAAGAAATGGAGTTAAGAAGAATGGAACTTCTTCAACTAGATCAGGCTCATAGAAATGCCATGGAGCTTGAGGCATTAAGACTTAATGCAGAAAAAGAAAAGGTGTTGGAATTGGCTAAAGTGCAGTCTGAGCAGGCTAAGACTTCAGCTGGTACAAATGTTTTCTACCCGAAGCTGAAAATGCTTAATTTTGATCAATCTCGTGATTGCATTGATTCTTTTTTATCTAGGTTCATCATAAAAGTCACCGCCTTAAATGTACCAAAAGAAATATGGAGCAGTCTTTTACTTGATTTTTTGACTGGTGACTCACTTAAATGTTTCATGAGTCTGGATGAAAAGAGTAGAAGCGATTTCGACGTCGTAAAAGAGGTACTACTGAGACGTTTCCAGTTAACTGAGTCTGGATTCCGAGATCGTTTTCATACGGCTAAGCCAAGTAAAGATGCAGATTTTGGCGAATTCATTGCATCAATTAAACATTTTTTTAGCAGGTGGATTGATCTCTCTGGTATTAATAAAACTTATGAAGGTGTCATTGATCTCATGCTACGAGATAAGGTTCTAACTGCATGCAGTAGTGAATTAGAATCATTTTTGCAGGAAAGACATCCTAATAATATTGATGAATATGAAAAATTCGGGAGACAATTCGTGACCGCACATCCGAATAAAGATATTCATAGATCATCTATTCGAGATCCTTTGCCTGCGTGCTCAGCACACCACGATCACAGATCGTACGATCATAGACCTCGATCGAAGAGCGTTGATGGACGTTATCGTTCAGATTGTCATCAGTCTGAGAGAGGGTTTTATAACTTTCGGCGTCATCGCTCTCCTTCAAATTCGTATCGAAGAGGATATAGAGGGTACTCACCTCATGATCGTGGGTATCACAAAGGCAGAGATTATGATGATTCACATCAGAAAGGGTACTATAAACAAAGATCATCATATGGTAGAGATTACAGGAATGATAATTCCTCTGATTTTGATTATTATAAGAAAAAGTCGGTCAGTAAGAATAAAGGTCAAGTCAGATGTCCCTCGAGAGACAAAAGTAAACATAGACATGCAAATAATTGCACTGCCAAGAAGAACAAAGATAATGATGATAATGATCATGCTAATGCATGTATGGTAATGAATGGTTCATGTTTTGAGTGTCAATCGCAACACATATCTAAGGCTATAAAGAAACTTAACTGTGGTCATATTATGCCTACAATGTCTGCATGTGTGAATATGGGTTATCTCACATTCCATCCAGGAATATTATCTGGAAAAACAGTTCAAGTTTTGAGGGATTCCGGATGTTCTACCATCGGGATAAAGCACTCGCTTATCGAGCCCTCTGCTTTCACAGGCAAATCTGTCAAGTGTGTCACTTTTGGAGGGAATGTAGAAAGTTTCCCTGTGGCACGAGTATACATTGATACGCCTTTCTACACAGACACTGTTTATGCCTGCAGGTTGAAAGCGCCAATTGATGAGATAATTGTGGGAAACATAGCTGGAGTTAAAGATTGCACTCCTGAGGAGATTGCAATGTGGGTTGAATCTCACCCACAGGTGGCGAATGCTTTTGTAACCAGGGCACAACAGTTAGCTACAGCCATGGCTACACCCCCTACTCTAGTCATAGAGACAATTATGTCTCCTATTAGTACTGTAACACCTTCTGTTTTTGCAGAAAAACAGAAAAGTGATCCAACATTACAATGTGTATTTAGCCTAGCAAATCAAAAAACTACTAAACACACAGGATCGGCTAAACATTGGTTTAAAATAAATAAATCTATACTAACTAGATACTTTGACAATGGCAAAACTATCATACATCAAGTAGTAGTTCCTAAGGAATACAGACCATTGGTCCTACAAACATGCCATGACTCCCCTATGGCAGGTCAAATGGGGATCAAAAGAATTTTGTTTCGTATTACGTCACAATTTTATTGGCCTGGGGTTAACAGGGATACCAAGTTGTACTGCAGATCTTGTACAACATGCCAAGGTATAGCACGTAAGGGCAGATTCCATACGGCACCCTTACAAATTACGGACGTGCCTGAAAGACCATTCAAAAAGATCGCAGTAGATATAGTGGGTCCTTTGTCAATTACTTCAAATAATGGATTTCGTTATATTTTAACTTGCGTAGATCTTTGCACGCGTTGGCCAGAAGCCATACCTTTAAAAACCATAACGACTGCATCTGTATCTGATGCATTATTTTCCATATTCTGTCGTATCGGTTTTCCAGAGGACATTTTGTCAGATCAAGGATCACAATTTACGTCCAATATTATGAGGGATCTAGAGTCCATGTTATCTGTTCACCATTCGTTTTGTAGTGCGTATAGGCCACAGTCGAACGGTGTTTGTGAGCGCTATAATGGTACGCTTAAACAGATACTGGCTAAGATCACTGAAGAGTGCCCGCGTGAATGGGACCGTCTCCTTCCGGCGGCATTGTATACTTCTCGAAAAGTAGTATACCAAGAAAGCACTGGCTTTTCTCCATTCGAATTGGTCTATGGGTCGAATCCTCGTGGACCAATGATGATACTTAAAGATTTGCTGGTTGGAGCATCAGTGGATACATCCACTCGAAACAGCTATGAGTTGGTTATTGATCTCCGACAGCGAATCATTGATTCGTGCACTTATGCATCTGAAAGTATCAAAACTGCTACTCAAAGATCAAGGTTATTACATAATCAAAAAAGAACTTTAAGATTCTTTAAACCAGGTGAAAAGGTTTGGTTATTATTGCCACAGAATGACAACAAATTATTAATATCACGGCAAGGTCCATTTGATATTATCAGACAAGTCACAGATATTGATTATTCTGTAAACATTAGAGGGAAAATCAAAACCTTTCATGTCAACATGCTAAAATTAGCAGTAGAAAGACCACAGGAGTTAATTCCTGTCATTAACTCTATTAGTGATTCGTCACATCATGCTGCTTCTTTTGCAGTTGTTCATGAGGAAGATACTACGTCATCTATTCCTTTACACTTTCAATTACCTTCCTTACAATCATCAGAGTCTTGGGAGGATTTGACTATTTCATCTTCGTTATCTTCTACACAACAATGTCAAGTTCGGGAAATTCTTATCTCTTTTGATGATGTTCTGACTGATCTTCCAGGTCAGACATCACTTATCTCCCATGACATTATCCTCACTGACTATCAGCCTATTAAACTAAGACCCTATCCTATATCTTTACACCACAAAGATAGAGTAGAGAAAGAGTTGAAAGAGATGATACGTTTAGGTGTTATATCTCCTTCGGAATCACCATATGCATTCCCAATGGTGATTATTAAGAAAAAGGATGATTCCTTACGTATATGCATTGATTTTAGGCGACTGAACAGAATTACAGTTACAGACGCCGAATCAATGCATCTATTAGATGATCTTCTATCACAAGTATCTAACGCTACTTTCTTTAGTAAATAAGATCTTTCTAAAGGCTATTGGCAAATTCCACTTGCCGAACATGCTAAGCCATACACAGCGTTCACAACTCCATTTGGTCTTTTCCAATGGAATTATATGTGTTTTGGTTTAGTAAATGCACCTGCGACGTTTGTGCGCATGATGCGCCGTCTTCTTGGCGATCGGAAAGATGTCATCACGTACATCGATGACCTCTGCTTATTTCATAACTCTTGGGAAGACCACATTGATGGTTTAACTTCTCTTCCCCATACCTTACGTAAACACGGTTTGACTGTGCGACCTTCAAAGGTCCAAATAGGTTGTCAGGAAATCTCTTTTCTTGGTCACCGCATAGGTAACCACAAACTATATCCTGATGACAATACAGTCAAAAGAATTCTAGATATTTCTACCCCTTCGACTAAGAAGCAGGTTAGAAGCATTTTAGGCTTAATTAACTATTATCATAAATTCATCCCGCATTTCGCACAACTATCTGCACCTTTGTCCGCACTGCTGGCCAAAGGTAATCCTAATAAGATACATTGGGAACCAGTTTGCGAAAGCGCCTTGGTAACTATTAAGAAATTATTTTCTAATAAACCTATTTCGTTGTTACCAAATATACGCATTCCATTTACACTTCAATCAGATGCCTCGAGTTATGGACTTGGTGGCTGTTTGTTGCAAAGCTACAAAGGAACACTCCATCCGTGTTTCTTCGTGTCAAGAAAACTGACTTCAGCTGAACAGAAGTATGCGACAGGTGAACGTGAGCTCCTGTCCGTGGTGTGGTGCCTCGAGAAGTTGTCAAGATACCTCATCGGCACGCACTTCTACATCATGACAGACCACAGCCCTCTTACGTATATTACATATGAGAGCTATGCGGAATTCGAGAATTCATAGATGGTACTTACTTCTCCAGGAATTTTCGTTTACGATTCTGCCTATTGCTGGATCAGACAATAACTTAGCGGATTTACTATCGCGCAATTTCTCTGAGAAAAAAAATGGATTAACTCTTTAGTTACCATTTTGAGTATTGCTAGTACTTATTGTTATAAATTTTATTGTTCGTATTTAATGATTATGGTAATCATAAGCGGATAGTACTAATGCTCATATATTATTGATACGTACACGGTAGAGGCGTACATCTTCTCCACCACTATCACACGTGCCACAAGTGTCACGTTTGGGAGTGAGGGGGGTGATGTTGAGGATTGCTTCATGTCTGCAGCATGGCGCATTCCTCAAATGAATATATTAATGATCGATGATATCGGGGATTGTTGCATGTGTGCAGGCATTTGGATTTTGATATCGATCCGAATGGGTGCACCATGGAACACCGCAAATGAATATATTAACGACGTAGAATGCATATCTCTATGCATGACGCGTGGGACTTAGTAACGTCATTCGAATCGTGGGTTTTGACCCTAACGGCAATGTGTTTTACAAGTGTGACCTGGCCACTATGATATGCGTGGTATAACCACTTGAGATTGTGTGGCATTGTCCACTGAATTTATATGTGTGGCTGGGAAGCCAATTTAGCAGTGTGTTCTTGGATTAAACGTAAGTCGTATCGTTATTAACGCAGTTTGTAATTATGGCGGATTAGCCTGGCATTGTATGCCAAATGAACATTCGTAACTAGCAGCAGGAGTAAGACTAGTGTCAACGAATATTATGTAGCTAGCAGCAGACGTAAACCTAGTGTAACAAGGATATTAGACGACTAGCAGCAGATGTAAGCCTAGCGTAAGGAGGATATTGCAAAACTAGCAGTAGAAGTAAGTCTAGTGGGAAAAGGGCTATTATTAAACTAGCAACAGGAATAAGTCTAGTTAGCCTATGAATTTATGCCACGGGATGTTGGCTGCAAGGAACTGACCGTTATACAGAACTATATATTAGTGAACATGTGCTTTAATGAAGAATAAGAACTCAGACAACACGTACATGAACTGTGATTATGAACTATGTCTTTGAATAGTTGTGTTTGCCCATGAAATGAGAGTGTTAATTAAACATGTTTAAGTCGTCAAATACTGGTCTTATTAAATGCCGTATTTTGAGTTGAATTCCATACTGTTTGATTCAATCATAATGACCAGTGACACTTAATTGCCTAAACACGCTGCATCTCACACTGCTGATTTTAATAAGGCAAGAACAGACAGGTCAGTCAATACTCATAATTTTAATATGAAGCATGTTCCAGTATCAACGCATCACACGGGTTACTAGAGACAATATCGATACTAACGTAGTGCCCAACGGAATCCTGTAAAATAGATAAATGAACCCGGCGGACATTGACATTCTAAGATCAGAATAGGCACGCAACATCTTGGTCATCCAAAGCATATAGAGCTTTAACCTAAACTGGTGTCAGAGGTTGTCAATTAGTCCGTAACAGGCACCTTCAAATCGGTTGTGCTGACGAACACAGCAATCTGCAAAGCGCTCTCCACACCGTCGCCAAATCTGCATACGTCCATCAGCAAAGGATTTGTTGAATCTGCTCTCGTCTGTGAATAGGACAGCATTCCACTGCAGTCTAGTCCATCTGACATGTTGCTCTGCCTATTGCAGGCGCTGCTGACGATGTCTGTAAGTCAAGTTTCGCCCAACATAAGATCGTCTTTCAGTAAGGCCTGTATTTCTGAGTCGTCGTATGACTGTCATTCGAGAGACTTGCTCACGTCTATCCACTATTGCTCTTGCTGTTTGACTTGCCGGGAGAGAACGATTCCTTAGGTGACTCAGCACAATATGACGATCTTGCGCAGGGGTAGTAACTCGTGGTTGGCCACTCCGAAGTCTATCCCGGGCACTGTCAGTGGTTCTGTAACGTTCATTGAGACGTACAATAGTGCTGTGGTGGCAATTCATCCTTCTGGCAATGACCTGCGAGCTCATTCCGGTCTCCAACATATCAATGGCTCGTTGGCGGTCATTTTCAGATAGTCGTGGCATTTCAAGCACATTGATAATAATCGTTGTTTGGTATAGGTAAAGTGAGTGTGATTGTGTACTGGCAAAGTCGTTCACACAATAGGTGCGCCCACGGGAGTCATCGAGTATGGAACGACTGGTGATATTTAATTATTGTTTATTAACTCATAGCACATCATCACGTAGACATAGACGAATACAGGTACATCGAATCATATAATTTCCACACTGCATTAAATATATATAATACGGCCTGTCCACATCCTGGCCTATAATAATCTTCATATGGCCTAACCAATACTCTATTACTCAATAAAGCCTGCTCACACGGCAGCTATAATAATCTTCCTATGGCCTAAACAGTACTCCATTACACAATAAAGCCTGCTCACACGGCAGCTATAATAATCTTCATATGGCCTAAACAGTACTCCATTACACAATAAAGCCTGCTCACACGGCATCTATAATAATCTTCATATGGCCTAAACAGTACTCCATTACACAATAAAGCCTGCACACACGGCAGCTATAATAATCTTATTATGGCCTAAACAGTACTCCATTACACAATAAAGCCTGTACACACGGCAGCTATAATAATCTTCATATGGCCTAAACAGTACTCCATTACTCAATAAAGCCTGCATCACATGGCAGCTATAATAATCTTCATATGGCCTAAACAGTACTCCATTACACAATAAAGCTTGCACACCCGGCAGCTATAATAATCTTCATATGGCCTAATAAATCTTCACTGCAGTTTATCAAATAGGCTGCACACACAGCGAAATATGTAAGTCGACATTTTCTTAAGCCCTACGTAGGCATACACTATCCAAAACCACTGGGACTCGACCTACACTGTCCACGCCCAAAACACAACTCCCAAATCACACTCATCCCGCCAAAAAACCCCGTCACGAGACTCGGCTGTTTTGAACAACGCTCTCAATAATACATGCAGACTAGCTGCGAGCTATTCACATGGCTCAAAACAGTACAGAATAAATACATCTCAACATTTGAGATTAAACAGCGTTCACACGCTTTTCTGTACTCTGTCACTCGAAAAATAGGAAAAGATAATTCTATCCTAAAGTCAAACAAGTATCCGCTTAATCAAGCGTTGCAACTTGAAATTTAATTTGTCCAAAACATTCTAAAGATTACTTCCCCTTCCATAAAATCCACTTGCAACAGTTACCACTCCGTCCGGGAAAAAAAATGATTCTATCATTTTTTTGAAAAAATTAACTCCCAAAAACAAAAAAAATAGAAGAAAATGAAGCTCTAACATATGCTTACAAAAATCATCTTATTTTTAATCAAATTATATCTACAACAAATCTCAGCATTAAAGTTTAAAGTGGCAATTAAAGCATACAGCATAATCAGCTAAGTATAAAAAGTAATTAGCTAAATATACAAATATGATCAGTTCCAAAATTAAGTCAAGTATACGTAGTACAAACCAAACCGACAACAACCGATCGAAAGAGAAAACACAAGATCAATCAAAAGAAGAATGATCTGTAAAAAAGGAACGTAAGAACTCAACAATACCATATACTCATAATTTAAGTTGGACAATTACATGTAAAATAAATACAACTATCATAAGTAGATATATCATATCAAGTCATATAACCATTCCAACAATACAAAGAATGGAAGTATAAATGTTGAAAGAAAACAAAGTATACAAGTAGAATCAAGTAAAACGAAGATGAGGTACGAAAGTATAAACAAGATATGAAATCCATACCGAAAAGACAACAGAAAAGAAGGAATGAAATGAAGAATAGTTACCAAAGACAGATAGAAAGAAAAGGCACGAACGCAGAGAAAGTCAATAACATTACATACTAATAAATGTTTAGATTAGACAACGTTTTTCAAAAATAAATACAAACATAATCGTAAGGCACAATACACAATATCAAAGTATATCTATACTAACACCACCAAAGAATAATTTATAACTAAACACAACCTAATAAATAATTTAACCAAGTTACAAGAGTTATACATAACTAAAACTAAATAAATTATAGGCATCGAACAAACAAGTAATAGCTTTGCTATAACTATTACGACCAACGCACAATCAAGCACTGAAATAAAAAATACATCATAACAAAAAACAACTTTTTACAAGAGCTAATCAATATACATATCAATTATATCGCACTGTCAAATGCTGGGCACACACACAAAAATTACAATGCCAAAAAAAAAATCATTTTTTTTTTCAAAAGTACCGTATAAACATATTTTTTTACGATAAGTTACATAAAAACAGTATTTAATTTTTAAGTAATTCAAGACCACTAAAACCTAATAATTAAATCAATATTTTAACAAAATGAGTGAAATATAAAACAAAAATCCTATCTCGAACAAACCCTTAAATCAACACATGTAAATTTAATTTATCCTTTAAGTTCCTTCTGCTGATAATTACGTTCAGCTCAGTACAATGCTATTTAGCTATAACTTTATCTCTTACTCAAATCGATAAGATATACATTATAAATAGATCTACACTTTGATGC
Source organism: Oreohelix idahoensis (assembly GCA_024509875.1). NCBI lineage: Eukaryota > Metazoa > Mollusca > Gastropoda > Stylommatophora > Oreohelicidae > Oreohelix > Oreohelix idahoensis. Next base: position 186,305 of record JAMPIV010016781.1, read on the forward strand.
TAATATGTAATATGTAAAAGGTTCTATAAAAATATCTACACAAAAAATAAGTTTTTTTTTTTTTTTTTTTAAATAATCTGCTAAGAAAATAATCTGCATGCCTGACTGGCAAGAAATCAAGTTCTGGAAAAATCAAAGTTTCACAATATGTTGACAAATCCAAATACAAGATCATTTATGATAGATGCAAGCTATTTTCAAAATTACATTTCACAACATAACAGATAATTCACATCTTCTCTGTATGTTCTATATTAATTAACCATAATATCAAAACATGAGAAAAAATTAAATTAAGTGAATAACGAACACTCAGGACTATCTAAAAGTAACCACTACATCAACACAATAAATGAGTTTGTGCTTAGGGCTGGCAATCTCATCATGTACAAAAATTATCCTAAACAACACAGCTGCAAAAATTCTAAGTTGAACAGAGTAGTATAAAGGACAATAATTACATGCTACACATTATCAATCACAATAATATATAAATAGCATAAAAATGTATTAACATGTCATCAAACTACCGACATAAAAATAACAACAATATAAAAAAATTATAGCAATCAAATGATGCATAGAAATAATCATTACAACAAAATTATATGTTATTTCAAAACAACAACATGTCATGTACTAATATAGAATACAAAAATATTTACTATCTAAAAAAAAAAATAAGCCGCCACATTTCCCACTCTCTTGTAAACATGCTTGACCTTCAGTAAGTAACACCTCAGATTTTAGTTAGACGCTGACAGGTTTTCGGTTGACCACTCGAGCGTAAAGTTGACCTACATATCTGACCGTCAATATGTCACAGAAGCCTTCACTCTTATCGCAAAGTAGCTTCTGTCAACAAATACAAATGAAAATTTCCATTTTACTCAATAGTGAAATTTAATGAAGAAAAAACGTAGAAATCAAATTGACAATTACCCAGCACCGGCTTGTGTAAAGCACCGGTCTCCTCACGATGTCATCAGCTCTTCCTATCACATGTAGATATCACAGAATACTTGGGGACAACATGACCGACCTTGAATGTAGCCGCTGCCGTACGCTGAAACAAAGTCTCACATTCACAACAACAAGTAGAGCAAGCAATAGTATTCAAGCATCCACTGTTATTTTTACTCTGTTTACCTTGATTATAAATGACTCTGGGCTCATGTTGAACAAAATTAGCACAATTGCGCTTATTATTTGTTCTATGATCAAAATACTTATTATTAACGTTGCCTTGTTTACAAATAATGACTTTAGTCTTTTGTTGAGGAACATTACTCTGGTGATGTAAAGCAACATTTGAAAAGCCATTATCTCTATCATACTTTCCAACATTCTTACAATCAAAACTTTGAGATTTGTTAAATTGTCTACAGTATCTAGGAGAGGGAAAATTATTATTTACTGATATCCCTTGGTACTGTTTAATCTTGGGGTTATCTCTCTTACTAGAACTGTTTTTCTTTTCCCCTATGGGAATATATTTACCAATTGTTTCAAACTGACTGTGCTGAGTTTGATAACTGCCAGAAACAATAGTATCTCTATTGTTCCGCATATGGGTTTCATCCCTGAGACAAGTAGTAATAGTCACAACACCCGCTATTAATTTCTGAGTATTTCCAGTAGTAGACAAATGTTTGCTCTTAAGAGTCTTGTCCTGAAATATATCACATTTCTTTTCCTGATTAACAGAACTGGTTGTTACACTAGAATCTTTGTTGTTCTGACGCCAAGAATTATTCCTCGAAGTATCAGTGATATTAGAACTTGGAAAGTTATATTTCCCACGAAAAGATCTATATTTACTATGTATGACATCTCTCTGAGCAAAAAGTGTATGGGGCTGACTTTTCGCAATTTTCTGTCTATCACTGTCAACATTGACAGAAGACCACATATTGTTATTCAAGACGATGTCAAGCAAGCCATCTACTCGTTTTCTTGCCTTTGCAATCTCCACATCTCTATGTGAGATCTCTTCACCTAATTTCTTGTTTAAACTCTCAACTCTTAAAACTTTGCAGCTTTCCTCTGCTAGTAAATTTTCAATCTTAGCGACCTTCTCTTTCTCAGCCGTCAACTCTACTAATGTCTCTTTCTCGTACTGTTCTTTATTTGCTCTCAACTGAGTCATCTCTAATTGTAGAGACTGAATTTTAATATCATCATTTCTATTCATAATCTCATTACTCTCTTGTGGAATCATCGCATTTTTTTCTTCATGTTGAAGACCAAGATTCGCAATATCATCCATTAAATCAAGAAGTGACTCTGTATAAGCCCTATCACGTTTATCGGTCTCAACTTTCAATTTCTCATAAATCTGCTTATTTTGTTGGACCTCCTGTGTAATATTTTCCACCTCAATTTGCTTATCTTTCATCTGGACTTCCAATTGCTTTATCTTCAACAATGCTAAATCCAAACTTGCCTGCACACCAGCAAGTTCCGAATTTGATGTATCTAAATCACTTGTTAGTTTGGACACTGTTTCATGTAGCCTATTCATTTCAGTAGTACTTTTTACACAACTGTCCCTTTCCTGTAGGGCACTCCGTTTGTTCCTTCTTATTTGCTCCTCATCTTCTAACTCCTTTTTCTGATCATCAGCCATGTCGTTGCGCACTATCTTACGTATACTCTTCATTATCTGATCGCGTTCAACACCCATATAGTGGTACGAAAACAATCGAAGATCCATAACCAGTAACTGCGCTAAATCTTTAGCCATCCTTAGATGAGGATGAGAGTGAAAATTCTCCTCAGCAAAATATTTTAGGGTTTTTGCCGCATTGACCAAAAATTTGTCTATCACATGTTCCTCAAGCTCTGGGCCTTTTAATTCTTGAAAATCTCTACCTTCTTCCAACAAATAAGCCAATACAGGCCTCATATCCTCAGGATCTATATCATCATCATCCATAGTGATTCACTTACTTAATCAAATATATATAGTAATCACTTATAGTTATGACCAATTACTGTCTACAAAAGTTGGGACAATCACCTTTCCAGATCACAAAGTTAACTATTTGTCAAGAAATGAGCTTATTCCTCAATTCTGTATCACCAATTCCTTTTTATAGCACCTTTATCAAGTCACATCATTATCAGGAAAATAGACATATGTCAACAGCCATTAACACCTATGCATAAAATCTTAATCATATGTCAAATTAGACATAAACAACAATAACAACAGAATGAGCAATTAGGGAGGCCCAATGACATGCATGAAGTGACACAATTTACACAAGAAAAAAATATCACTTATCTGTCAACAATCCTGTTCCTTTCCGCCACGACACTGGATATCACATAGACTGCTTAAACCTCCACTGCGGGAAAGCACTGGAACTTGATTCGTTTCTCTTCAGGTAATTTCGTCAATATGATATGTGCTTAACAATGCACAAGTTGACAGGAACCATAATACAGCACACACCGCAACTCTTGACTCTTCTTTAGTCTGAAATGTACATGGCAACTCCGTGTATCATAACGTCTTGAACTTGTGATGGTGATAACTGGCACAGGTAACCCGAATATTGCAGGAATCCGTCACAACCCGTACAAATGCTGGTACAAATACTGTCCAAGTCTAATTGAACTTCCCTGACCACTGCAGGCGTTGTTGTAGTCTATAGGCATGAAATAGGACGTCAGTTGCTACTGGTGTAAAGTTGCATACTACCAAATAAAGCGTGCGTGGTTTCTCAAATGCGCCACCCAGGCAGATAATAACTAGGTCGAAGTTCCGAAGTACAGTAGATTCACTTTACCCTCTTGCTTCAAGTACATATCACTGTAGAGGTAACAATTTCTTAATCGCACACACCACACAGGCACATCTTAAATGATATCAAATGATACGAAAACTACGCCACTTAGGCTATCGACGCGAATAGTCGTAGATGTCAGATCCTGTTAACTGAAAACCACCAAATGATAATAATCGTTGTTTGGTATAGTGAGTGTGATTGTGTACTGGCAAAGTCGTTCACACAACAGGTGCGCCCACGGGAGTCATCGAGTATGGAACGACTGGTGATATTTAATTATTGTTTATTAACTCACAGCACATCATCACGTAGACATAGACGAATACAGGTACATCGAATCATATAATGTCCACACTGCATTAAATATATATAATACGGCCTGTCCACATCCTGGCCTATAATAATCTTCATATGGCTTAACCAGTACTCTATTACTCAATAAAGCCTGCTCACACGGCAGCTATAATAATCTTCATATGGCCTAAACAGTACTCCATTACACAATAAAGCCTGCTCACACGGCAGCAATAAAAATCTTCATATGGCCTAAACAGTACTCCATTACACAATAAAGCCTGCACACACGGCAGCTATAATAATCTTCATATGGCCTAAACAGTACTCCATTACTCAATAAAGCCTGCATCACACGGCAACTATAATAATCTTCATATGGCCTAAACAGTACTCCATTACACAATAAAGCTTGCACACCCGGCAGCTATAATAATCTTCATATGGCCTAATAAATCTTCACTGCAGTTTATCAAATAGGCTGCACACACAGCGAAATATGTAAGTCGACATTTTCTTAAGCCCTACGTAGGCATACACTATCCAAAACCACTGGGACTCGACCTACACGGTCCACGCCCAAAACACAACTCCCAAATCACACACTCGTCCCGCCAAAAAACCCCGTCACGAGACTCGGCTGTTTTGAACACCGTTCTCAATAATACATGCAGACTAGCTGCGAGCTATTCACATGGCTCAAAACAGTACAGAATAAATACATCTCAACATTTGAGATTAAACAGCGTTCACACGCTTTTCTGTACTCTGTCACTCGAAAAATAGGAAAAGATAATTCTATCCTAAAGTCAAACAAGTATCCACTTAATCAAGCGTTGCAACTCGAAATTTAATTTGTCCAAAACATTCTAAAGATTACTTTCCCTTCCATAAAATCCACTTGCAACACACATGTACTGGGTGTTTTGTCTCAACGGCCTTTTTATACCGAGTATACTGCCACAACGCGTACACATTTTCTGGGTCATAGCTGTTGGGAATCGTGTTGCACGTGTAACCTTCATTGTTTTCCTGTAGTCTGTACACAAACCCGTGGGTTGAATCACGCACTTTCCATCCCAGCAGCTATTCACTCTCTACCTCATGACAAACACGGGGAAAATCCATTCCCACACTTTTTTCCCGGCATCATTATATATAATAGTGGTGCGTTTTTAATGTGCTTCAGTATATATAATCCGTTGTGATAAATCAGAATGGGGATTTTCTGCTAGGGTAACTTGCAGAATCGTCTTTGAACATGGGGGGCTTACATATGTGACGGAATTATTGGGTCGATCTCTTCTCCTCTCCGGAAGTAGTCTGTTACATTTGTTGTGAGTACTGAGTACGTGCCATTTCCGTGTTGGCACTTTTCTTTCTCTGCTGTCAAGCAGATATTTGGTACTTTCAAGTCATCGTACACTCCCTTCGGTGATGATTCGTCATCTTTGTTTGCGCTTCTTTCTCTTCGCTAAGATTAGGCACAGGTAAAAACCCAGATGGGCTGGTCTGCGACGGAGCATTGGGTTTACCTAAGGCGTGCCGGGAGATAAATTACCCCTCTACGGACATATTACAGACACGCAATTGACAGACGGAATGTTGTAATCAGCTTCCGGCGGAATTATTACGAAGATATTACTTGAGATAAAAGTAAGAAGTTATTTGTAAATGTCACGAATCGGTTATAGAATGAATGTCAGTAATCGTGCTCCGGCGGGAGCTAGATATATTTATGTAAGTTGTGAGTTGAAGTGAGTTCCAGATCCAAACCTCAGAAATGAGGTATCTGTGGAAAGTGGTTGAAGTAACAAGAAGAGACATGGTCCGCAACCAGACGATCCGTCAAGGCCTAAAATCCCACCCGCTGCAGACCCAAATAGAACAGTCCCAACTAAGATGGTTTGGCCATGTCTGCAGAATGGGAGAAGATCGGCTACCACGACAAGCATGGGAAACAAAGAGCCAGGGATCCAGACCTCCAGGATGACCCAGAGTCCGCTGGGAGGACAACATTAAACAATCTTTGAAGGACCGAGGACTAGAATGGAACCAGGCCAGGAAGAAGACAGCTGATAGAATGGTCTGGCGCTATCTCTTCCAAACCTCTACACCTCACGGTAGAAGGGGAACGACTAAGTGAAGTGAATGTTAAATTTGACTGTGGGCATATATGTATTAGTAGCAGTAAGCACTGATGTTAAGTTCTCGGGTATGACTGGATTGTTGTGAACGAAGTGGTGGGGAATACTGGTCAGGCGTGAAAAGGACGATATGTGGTACGGCATTCGAGACACAGAGAGAGAAAGAGAGAGAGAGAGAGAGAGAGAGAGAGATAGGGGCGAGGAGAGATTACGTGGAGAGAGAAGACGAATTGGATGAAGAAAGGTAGAAAGTAGAAAGTATATTGAGATATAGTGAAATTCGTTCCATTGGATGATGTTTCAATTATGCACATTATACAAGTGTACATTGTGCTTTTCTTATGATTCATGGCCAAAGCGGCAGTCTGCCTGCTTTAATGTGTTATGCTAAAGTTTGTGACATAAAGTCGTCGGATATCATGCCTACGTGCTGGAGTTCGGTGAGTTAACATTAGCTGTGAATAACGAGCAATAATTGTCGCTCCATGTGTAATGCAATATATATTTGTCAATGTGCACTCACAGCTAAGCACTTGCCAATTGTAGGGCACTTGTAAGTGTAAGAGGAGACCCACCCCTAATTTTCTGCTCAATTTTTGAAAATGTCGTCTTCTCGGGAATTGTTGTTGAATAATTATTTCAAGCCGAACAAAGAAATAGGACTATTTTCTAAATCAGGTCATAGGAACTTTATGTGTAAAATTGAAGTCTTCGTTTCAGCGACTGTCAGCAATGATATAGCTGCAGAAGAAAATAAGTGACAGTGATTATTTTACAAGGAAAAATAGTTTAATCACTGACCGAGAGGCAAGGGGACAGTTTTGACGGAATTGACTGTTATTTTGGAGAGTAGCACGCAGGATGAAAAAGCGGTAATCAGTCTTGTTTACCTCGGCGCACTGATATTGTGTTATTCCGCCCCGTTATGAATGTGCTGGTCTGCTATACAACGTTGTCAATTATTATGTGCTGTGTAGTTCGGCATGACTGTTGAAACGAAAAACATCGTCTGCCGGATCTTGTGATGGAATAGCAAGGCTATTGTTTTGCTGTGATCGGCCGGGATCGTAATATCTTGCCTGGGGATGGTGTAAGCAGTGAGAGAGGTATTTTCTTTTTCTACCCTTTGTACCAATAGAGAAGAAGATCCGGTTCACCGTGTACTGAGTGCTGAGTTGCACGAAGGAGCTCAGCTGACTTCGACATTTGACTGTGCTGTGTTCCAACGTGAAGTGTGTTGTTTGTGGTGTCTGTCATTGAGCTGTGACACCAGGACTCCAAGCCTGTACCTATCTCAAGTGGAGCAGCTGACACAGGACATTGTTAAGTTAAGTTTATTATTAATTTTGTTAATTTCAAGTCTTCTGTTTATTTGATTTGTGCCACTGTATCTCCTTTTATATATATATATATATTTTTTTTTTATTTCTATTTATTTATCTGTTTATTTATTTTCCTTGATAAGGTTATTGTCCGGACCTAATAGTTTTTTTTTCTTTTCTTTCTTCAATATCATTTCTGGAGATTAATTAACGTTATTCTATCTGAACCCTATCTTGTCTGTTATTTCTACTTGGTGTACGAAACTTAGTTTATTTTGATATTAGTTCCTCTTAGCACTTGCTTCGTCATATCTGGACTTCCTCCTGTCTATCACTTCTACAGTGTACTCGAAACTTTTTTTATCTTTATACTAGCTTTTGTTATTAGTTAAATGTTCATAACCTTAGACCTAATGGTCTTTTATATTTGGACATGCGCCCTAATATAACCGACTAGGTTGAACGGGACGCGCCTCGCCAAAACGAGGCAAAACTTAACAAAAGTCATATATTGATTCATTCCTGTTTACCATTGCTGCAGGGTCCACAAGTATAGATCTTGGGTTACTGCATTGTCCAGTGTTTTAATTTTGTTTCGTTCATATTGTGTGGTAGTTTTTAATTTCGATTTCTGTATAAGGGTGGTTTTGAGTGGTGAGCACAATCCATTTTTCTTTATTGACGAAATTTGCCTTGTGTTGTCTTTAATAGGTTTTGTGCGACAAATTGCGCTGCAGGGAACCCAGTCTGTCTAAGTCTTGGGAAGTTGTAAAGCCTCGTGTAATTTGTTGAACAATTGTTGGTGTTAGGTGTGTGCATTTAGTTTGTTTCCTTATTGTTTTGCATATTAGCCTTTCTTTCGTACTGTTTTTCTGTCGTGATTCTCAGTCTTTGCTCTGCTATCCGTGTATATGCTATTTTACGACATCCGGTTTTTGGTGATAAGTTTGGGTGTAAATATAAGGTCTTTTCTTACTTTCTTGGTTTATAACTTCCTCTCCACTAGCCTATCAGTTGTTGTAGTGTCGTGTGTTCTGTGATTATCATTTCAATCATCATCATCATACCATTTGTGTTAACATAAGCAGACACATTTTATTTTGGTCTACTACAGTTTGTAATGCCTACAGACTGATGTGAGAGATTGACCAAGTGTGTAGACCCAATATGTAGAATTGTTCAAAATCTGTTATGTGTGACAGACGTTATTCATAGGTGGAGGGCATCCACTATAGTTTTCCAGACACCATTTGACTTATCAGGTGGTATACGTTTTTTCCTTAATTCTTTTTTTTTGCATCATTTGTTCATAGTTATCTTAGTTGATAAATATTGCAGGATGACTAGTCTCCTGGATTTTATCACCGAGGGACAAGCACTTGGTAAATCAGGGGCTGAACTTGAATTATGGGCTCAGACAAAATTTGCGGATGCTGAGGAACGGAGGGAACGCAACGAGGAAAGAGAACTAAGAAATTTAGAAATTGTGGCAGAAGCAAAGAAGGAAGAAACAAGGAAAGCTGAAATTAAGGCTGACAGCGAAGCGAAGAAAGAAGAAACAAGGAAAGCTGAAATTGAGGCTCACAGGGAAACAAAGAAGGAAGAAACAAGGAAAGCTGACATTCAGGCTGACAGGGAAGCAAAGAAGGAAGAGACGAGAAAAGCTGAAATTCAGGTAGATAAAGAAATTACTTTGAAGAAAATGGAACTTGAGGCTGCTAGTTCTAGACCAGATACTATGTTGTCTACTCGACTTTTCAAGCTGCGTCTCCCGTACTTCGTTTTCGGCGTAGATATGATGGACGTTTATCTAGAAAGGTTTCAACAAGAAGCAGTATCGTGGAAGGTTAAGAAAGATGACTGGTCTTCTCTGCTCAATACTTTGCTCACTGGAAGGGCTTTACAAAGGGGTTTTGCTTTGCCAGTAGATGATCGCATGAATTATGACACTGTGAAGGAAACACTGCTTCGAAGATTTAGACTGACGGTTCATGGGTACCGTGATAGATTTAAGGAGGCTATTCCTACAACCATCAATGACTTTAGTGAGTTTCTAGCGGAAATCAAGCTGCTGTTCAATAGGTGGATTGAACTATCAGGTATTGTCAAAGATTTAGACGGGCTATCTGACCTCATGCTACAGGACAAGGTTCTATCATCCTGCAGTCCAGAGTTAGTGGCTTTTCTACACGAGCGAAAGCCAAAAGATATAAATATAATGTCGGAGCTAGGGCAGCAGTATGTAACTGCTCACGCCGCGAAGCCGATACACAAGAAGTTAGTTGCTGAGACCATTTCAGCTTGTGTATCTCGAGACAAAATTGAGAATAAGCCATACATACATACTGGGGCCCGCAGCTTAGACAGGTACATTGATACAGATGGTGGCAATAGAAGATGGAATGGAGACAGAAGAAAATCTCTTAAGAGACAGTACCCTTCGTTTGGGTCGGGCTACAGTAGAAGGGGTTGTTATAAATGTGACTTAAGGGGTCCTCTATGAGGTGTCCATTCAACCCGCAAAGAAGTCCATATGCCAGCCCAAAGAAAAATTCTCACGTCAGTCCAAGGAGAAACCCTTACAAGCGCCAAGAGATGGGTTCTCCTGCCCCAATTGTAATGAGAGAAGAAACAGTCGAAAGGAGAGGTCAAAGGAAAACACTGAACATGCAAATTCGGCTATTGTCCTTGATACATTTAATAGCGGGGAGTGTGAATTATGCAGACCATTGTTCGAACCTGATGGCAAGCCTATTTTAATATGTGGCCACACATTGCCTTGCCTTTCATCAGTTCATAAAGATGGTAGCTTAACTTTACATAACGGTTTTGTGGAGAATACACCTGTTTCTGTTTAGAGGGACACTCGCTCTGCAACCATTGGTGTAAGGAAGACATTGATTAAGGATACTTGTTCTATTGGAAAGGTGGCCAAATGTATTACATGTCGAATACTATCCGCTAGATATTGTGCAGATCGACACCCCTTTCTTGTCGGGTAGAGTTCGAGTATGCGTACTCGTTTCGTCCGTCGCTGATCTCATTATTGGAAATGTTAGTGGGGTTCATGATTGCACCAATCAGGATCTTAAGGAGTGGGAAGATAAACATGAGTAGTTTGCTAATGCTGTAATAACGAGAGCTCAGACTAAGGCTGATGATGCGAATATTATGTCATCGCAACCAAGTAATATCCCTTTGGTGCCTAAGGTTGCTGGGATTATAGCACCTGATTTTGCAGACAGGCAGAGGCGAGATATTTCACTTCTGCCTATGTTTCGGTTGGCTGAGTCCAAGAACATACAGCATACCAAGTCCGCCCGATACTGGATTGAGGTTAGGAACTCCATTCTAATCAGGTGCTTCGTGGAGCAACATTCAATCATTAGGCAGGTGGTTATTCCAGCTGAATTGAAGAATGCGGTGTTAAGGACAGCACACGATTTCCCTTTCGCGGGTCACATGATATTGCCATAACTCGATGTAGAGGATTGTCCCAGTTTTACTGGCGCGGTTATAATAGGGATGTGAAGGTTTTCTGTCGGTCGTGTAAAATGTGTCAGAAGACAAACCAGAAAGGAAGGACTCCCAAGGCACCATTAGTAGCAACGGATTTGGCAGCTCGCACTTTTCAGAAGGTTGCTATAGACATAATTGGGCCCTTTCCCGTTATATTTGATCGAGGGTATAGATTTATTCTAACATTGGTTGATCTATGCACGAGGTGGCCTGAAGCAGTGCCGATGAAATCCATAACATCAAAGGATATAGCAGAGGCTCTAATGAATTTAATTAGCAGATTAGGATTTCCTGAAGAGGTATTGTCTGACAGGGGACGGCAATTCATTTCAGAAGAGATGAAACACATATCTAAACTGCTAGACATAGCCCAAGTATTCACCACCCCTTATCCTCAGAGCAACGGGGTCTTCGAGCGGTTCAACGGAACACTGAAAAGAATGCTAAGTACAGTTACTTGACATGTTCTGCAGTTGTGGGATAGATACTTTCCGGTGGTTTGGCTTGCATACAGGGAGATGCCACAAGAGAGCACATGGTTCTCACCCTTTGAGCTGATTTTTGGGGCAAATCATCGTGGTCCCATTAAGATTTTGAGAGACTTACTGACAGGAAATTACGCTAATGATAGCGTCAAGTCAAGTTATGAGTATGTCGTTAACTTGCGAGAGCGCATAATTACATCCTGTTCGATAGCGCGTGAGGCATTACAGATATCGGGTGCAAGGTACGCCAATAGGAATAGCAAATTTGTATCCGTCAGTCCTGGCAGCTAGGTATGGTTGTTGTTACTTACGAAGAACAATCCCCTGCTAGTGAGCTGACAGGGCCAATTTCAAGTAAAGAAGCAAATTACCGGTGTGGATTATCTTATATTAGTCCGAGGGAAGAAAAAGATTTTCCATGTTAATATGATATAACCATTTGTAGTACGTCCAACTGAACTGGAACCAGTTGTGCACGCTGTTCTTGATAGTACAGTTACTGTAGCTAGTGTAGCGGTCATCGAAAAAGATGGAGAGAAAGGCGGAGAGGTCAACCTCCACCTCCCACTATTGCCATTGGTTGCTTCGGAGTCATGGAGAGATGTAGAATTCACTGCATCTCTCTCACAGCATCAAAGGAAACAAGTGCAGTCACTGCTCTGCGAATTTCAAGATGTGCTCACTGATATTCCTGGAAGAACTGATTTGGTTGAGCATGATATCAAGCTGACCTGTGGCGAGCCCATCCGTGAGAGACCATATTCTATTCCACTACATTATACTTCTGCGGTTGAGAAAGAAGTGAATAATATGTTACGCCTAGGTTTTATCTCCCGTTCTGAATCATCATATTCATTCCCCATGGTCATCATGTGGAAGAAGGATAAATCCCTACGGATATGTGTAGACTTCCGCCGCTTTAATAGTGTTACAGTGATAGATGCAGAACCTATGTCTAACCAAGAGGTCCTCCTATCCCAAATAGCGGGGGCAAAGTATTTTTTCAAAACTAGACTTATCGAGGGGGTATTGGCAAATTCCCTTAGCAGAAGGCGCTAGGCCTTTTACGGAATTTTGTACCCCTCAGGGTCTTTTCCAGTTTAATTATATGTGCTTTCGACTGGTGAATGCTCCTGCAACTTTTGTGCGAATGATGGGAATGCTTTTGAGTGGACGGAAGGATGTTATTTCATATATTGATGACATCTGTTTGTTTAATGAGACTTGGGATGAACATGTAGAAGGATTGAAGTCACTGTTGTCATGCCTTCGGCTGCATCACCTTACAGCAAGACCCAGTAAGATTAAGGTTTGGTTTCATGAGTTAACGTTTCTGGGGGTATGTAGTAGGACAGGGTGTGTTAAAACCAGTTTATCAGGCTGTTGGAAGAATTATGAATTTGCAACCTCCAAAAACAAAGAAACAAGTTCGTAGTTTACTCAGTCTGAAAAGTTTTTATCATAAATTTATCCCAAGATTCTCCTCGTTGTCAGCAGCTCTGACATCGCTCACTCAAAAGGGCACGCCGACTGAAGAGTGTGATAGAGTGATTTTTGTATAAGCTTTGTTCTGATGGCATGTTGTGTATCCAGTACAGATTAATAGAATAGATATTCTCCGGTATGGTAGAATTTGGTGAAATTGATGTAATTAGTAGCAGTAAGCACTGATGTTAAGTTCACGGACATGACTGGGTTGTTGTGAACGAAGTGGTGATGAGGACTGGTCCGGTGTGAAAAGGGGGATATGTGGTAAGGCATGAGAGAGAGAGAGAGAGAGAGAGAGATTGGGTGAGTAGAGATTAATTGGAGAGAGAAGACAGATTGGATGAAGGAAGGTAGACAGTAGAAAGTAAATTGAGATTTAGTGAAATTAGTTCCATTGGATGATGTTTCAATTATGCACATCATACATTGTGCTTTTCTTATGATTCATGGCCAAAGCGGCAGTCTGCCAGTGTTATTGTGTTATGCTAAAGTTTGAGACATTAAGTCGTCGGATATCGTGCCTACGTGTTGGAGTTCATTGAGTTAACATTAGCTGTGAATAACGAGCAATATTTGTCGCTCCATGTGTAATGCAATATATATTAGTCAATGTGCACTCACAGGTAAGCACTTGACAGTAAACATTTCCAAGTGATCGGATGTTTGCATTTCATATTTGGAAGAAATGACCTTTGCATTAACGCACAGAATTTTTCTAATGGAAATATTTTGAATTACCCCACCAAAACACACAGGTTTTGAAGCTGTTGGCCGGCATTCGAGATGTAGGAATAACCACATTTCTGATTGGGGCCTGGTCTAATAGTAAACAACACGTGCCAGGAACGAAAGGGGCAATATTACCAGACACTTAAGTGAATTTAGAACACCAAGAAGACAACCGAACCTTGCCAGAGTTAAGAATAGTACCAGACCGGACCATGTTGGAGCATATTGAGGACTTACAGTCCAGGAAAAAGCTACCATTTTAACACGGAAAATCAGAATCTGAGGAAACTGTAACAAAAAGTCAAAAGTGTGAACTTATTGCTAAAATAACAACACCCCAGACAACGTGTAAGAGGCATCGTCAAGCAGCCTTCAACTATTTCTCTGAGTCAGCAGTCTGTGAGCCTAAAGATGGGCGTAAGTTGTACATTTTAAATTCTATATTTTGCATTATTAACATATATATGTGAACTAATATGTATATACTGACATGTGAATGTTAATATGTGAAAATTGCTAGTGGATGTCCAAGTCTTTGAGGCTGGTAACCTCAGCACATAGAATAATGATTTCCTGAACCACCATTGCCAGGGCTGGTGACTGCTTTATTGCGAGTTTCTTACAGAGAACCAAAAGCAGAGGTAGTCCCAAGTTCCACAGGGAGCAGGGAGTGAATGATGAAAGAAAGGATGTATATAATCTATATTATTAACATTTTCAACCAGTGTAGATGTACAGTACTTTGCAAAAAAAATGGCAGTCATATTGGTTAGCTAAATATGCTGAAATCTAATTAAATATGCATGTTCTGCCCAAAATTTGCACTCCACTTAAGTGAGCAAACACTACCAAAAGTAAAAAGAAAATTAGAGGAGAGTAAAGTCCCTTGATAATAGAGCAGACGACAATTTCTAATGCTAGTGGCAGAAAATGGATACAAAGTCAAAGTGTATGTTAATTTCACAGCTTTGGAATGAAGGAAATCAAACATGTTCCAACATTTCTAAAACCTTGAACATTCCTGAGCGGACTGTCTACAGCGTTGTGAGTAAATTAAAAGCAGGTAATGGAATCGAGCGAAAGGAAGGTAGTGGGAGGCCAAGAATTTTGGACACAAAGGACCATCGGCGTCTCGCCCAAATCGTTCGGGCTGGGCCAATGAAGAGTGTAGAAAACATACGGCAGCGCATGATCGATTTGGGAAGCCCAGAGGTATCTAATGCTACTGTCAACCGGGAGCTACACAGGATGAATTACACAAAAAAGCGGGTAATTTCGTCACCATTGCTCACAGAGACTCACAAACAGATGCGCTTGAACTGGTGCCACGAACACCAAAATTTGTCATGGGACAATGTGATTTTTTCAGATGAATGTTCTGTTTGGTCTTATCCTGCTCAAATAAATATTTGGACGAAAGACTCTGTAACGCCTGTGTACCAGTGACCGAAACATACCCAGAAATTCCATCTTTGGGGAGGGGTGTCAGCAAGAGGTGCCACCCCACTGTGTGTTTTCACAGGAATTCTCACGAAAGAAAGGTACATCGACATACTAGAGGGACACCTTCTGCCATTTATGCAGGTCATGTACCCCGATGGGTGCACATTTCAACATGACAATGACCCAAAGCATACAGCTCATACCACCAAAGCATGGCTGCAAGAGAAGAATGTGATAGTGCTGAAGTGGCCCAGCAACAGTCCCGACCTAAACCCAATTGAAAATGTTTGGGCACTACTCAAGAATCATTTAAAAAAGAGTGGACTCAGAGACGTTGAACAATTGAAGAAGGTAGCTGAAAAATACTGGGACAGTCTGACTTACAATTACCTACAAACATTTGTGGGAAGTATGCCTCGCTGCATCCAGGCTTGCCTTGCTGGAGAAGGCAACATTATATTGTACTGAAACCACTGTTAATAGATAGGTGAGATACCAATCTTCCTCTGGACATACAGTTTTTATTATTATTTGCTTCTATCAGTGTGCTGTGTTGCGAAAATATGACTGCCATTTTTTTTGCAAAGTACTGTAAATGTAAACATATTCAATCCATATTGTTAACATTTTCAAACATGGTAAATGTAAATGAAGACATATTCAATTATGTTATTAACCTTTTCAATCAATGTACAATGTAAAGTTAAAAATACATCTATTCCATTTAAATGTATTGAATGTTTTCCGCTCAATGGGATTAATATTAATTCTCAGCAAGGGTAAAAGTTCTGAGGTAGATGGGATGGTGAAATGAAAAGAAGGTGGTACATAAGTATGTGTCGGGAAACTCAATATTCAGAGGTGTCACAAGATGGAATTTGGAACGACCTCTTTCCGATCTCTCTGTAACTACGGCAGTAATGAGTTACATTTTTGTATTGATTTTATTGCGTTTTTTCTGTGTCGCACCCTTTTCTTTCTCTGTCCAATGTAGCAGATATTTTGTATTTCCTTCTTTCAGTCCTCTCAGGGATAAGTCGTCCATGTCTGTTTATTACCAGCTCCTTCTCTAAACCTTTGCAGGAGCGGCTGAGATAATATTGTCAAAACCATTTGACACTCCTTGATGCCGCGTGCATAACAGTTGCAAGGGCACAGCAAAGCTTTACTGAGATTAAGCTCAGATTACAGACATACAAGCGGTGGAAACGAAGGACATAAGCGCTTCCTGTCCGACTTGTATGACAAGATTACTTTAGATAGTAATAAATTGTTACATCTGAAACACATTGTAGTATGAGTTTACAGATGTGTTGGTGAGGTCACCTGCCTGGAATCGGAAGTTTTCATACCATATATGGGAAAGGTGACCTCTACATAACGTTCAACATTTTTCCATGTCAGGAATATTTTAAAATCGCTCCTCCCCTACACGCATGTTTGAAAATGATTGGAGCTTTTGAGTAGCCCCATAATAAACAAATGCGTGGGAGGACAGTGAATATAACCTGGCGCTTTTCAAGTCTAGTTCACTGTGAGATTCACGCTTGCCAAGAAACAACCAGACTTGCCAGAAGTTTGAATTCAGAATTTTCATTTATCAGGCCGGAACTTGTGGAACAATCTTGAAGGACTTACATAGCCCAGGAAACCCATTTTAATAAGGAAGGCTGAGGAAACTGAAACACACGAAGTCATAAAAAGTAACGAACTCAAGAACATGTGTAAGAGGCTTAATCAAGTGCCTTGACTTCATTCATCTGAGCAATAAGATATGTGAGCCAGGATTGGCTTATTGGTGGTACCAGGAGAGAACTAATCTCTGGAGCAAAGTGAGGGTATAAGTGGACTGACGTAGAAACGCGGGACCTGGGCAGTTACTTCTTGATTGTACTTGAAACGTGCTGCAACTGTAATCTTGACCAGAGACGTGATAACTCCGGTGACCTATCTGCACGGAACCTATCAGCGGGAGCAGAAACTACTATTGGCAGCTAAGTGAAATGCATTAGCTGCCAAAGGGAATTTTTTCAATCCTTCAATGATGAACATTTCTGTTTAAAAAAAACATTCATTTTTTTAAACTGTTAAAACTAAATGAGCATTAAATCTGTTGTTTGTAATTATACAAATTTAACTTCGATTCAATCATTTTAAATGTACTGCATGTTGGTCTCAATCAATTTACTAAACACACTTTAAACAGCGCTATACCAGAATAATAAGAATTCAACTGAGTAAATCAGAGGTGGGGGCTTAACGAGCTGAAACTAATAATAGCTCAATAATTCACAAAAGTTATCCGCAGATCATAGAATTAACGTGCTCAGTCAATGCAGCATTGTTTTCGCTTTTCTGAATTTCTTGTGAAATTACCTTGGGATAGAAGCGTCATTAACCTTCTATCTACGTCATTGCCAAGAGTAATCTTGTGCGAAGGTAGACACTTTTGAAGCCCATATTAGATACTCTTGAGTTTTGGCCACTGTTGGACCACTACTGCAAAACAGGGGAGGCAATACAGTCACAAGAGGGTATTTGTTTCTCTTCTTTTGCGACACTACTTCGTGGTACCAGTTGAAGGTACTATCTCTGGAACAAGTGAGGTATAATTGGCCTGAAGTCGACGCTAGAAATCATCATCAGACGGGTCTTAGAGACGCGGGACCAACTTTGTAGACACTCCCTGACGCTTTTTGGAAAGTGCTGCGCCCTACAATATTGACCAGTGACGTGAGTGATCCATCCATCCATCTACAAAGACCCAAACATCAGCTGGAGCAGAATAGACAAACTCATTGGCAGCTAAGTAGAAACATAAAAGCTGCCAAGTGAACTCTTACCCAAACCTCCACAACATCATTGATGATGAGCATTTTTGTTAAATAATTATTCTTTTTTGTTTTAACTGTTACAACATAATTGATTATTAAATGTGTTACTTGTATAAAGACAAATCTAAAGTTGATTTAATCATTTTGAATGTACTACATCCGTATGTCTCAGACAATTTCTTAAATACACGTAAGCAGAGCTACATAAAAATAAGAGGAAATTTGCTGAATTAACTCAGCTGGAGGCTTGTGCGAGCTACAATAACATTACATAATCCTTCACAAAACTTGACGGCAGATACTAGAGTTAACGTGATCAGCCAATGCAACATTGTTCTCGTTTTTCTGAATATCTAGTGAATACACCCTGGTGGTAGAAGCATCGTTATCATTCCATCTACGACTCTGCCAAGGGTAATCTTTTGCAAAAATAGACATATTTGAAGACCCTCATCAGTTACTCTTGAGTTTTGGCCACTGTTGAACCACTACTGCAGAGCTAATGGGAGGCAATCCGTGATAACATTATAACAACCTCCAGCATGAGAATGAAGGTAGATGCAGCTACTGCAGCCTTAAGGTGGTTGTCTGAAACTTCGTTAACAAAGGCATTTATTGCGTCAGAGTTTAATACAAAACATGCACAGAACCTTCTAATCTGCAGGAACTGGTACAGATCTACTGTCCTAGTATGGCAGGGGTACGCGGTAATGAGAGAGTTAACAGATTAGCCTCAAGAGCAATCATAGTGGGGGAAGGGGATATGGATAAGGGGGAGATACTGTCGTGCGGGAATAAGAAAGTTCTGTCAGTTGTTAGGCTAGGACCGCTTCTTATCTTATTCTTGACTTTTTTCCCACCCATGTCTTCTCTTTAATTGCTCCTACAAGCGTCATTTGTTAGCTCAGCCAGTCACTCTTACGTTGGACAGACTAAAATTCCTTCTCCGGGGCCACTAGGCCTAATTTGCCTTTAATTTTGGTCGGCAGAAATTCTCTTAAGGCTTTGATTCTAAAAGCAGTCAGGAAACTCAGGGAAGTGCCCTCTTTACTTTTATGTGACCGAACGAGGTGGTCGTTCTTATTACGCCATCTCTTTTTTCCGGGGGACGCACTGACGTAAACTTTCCCTCGTCCTTACGAGATCTTACGTCTTTTTTTTACGCACGTGTCCTGGCCGCTAAGAATCTCTGCCAGCAGATGTGCGACCATCTGCAGGCTTAAGTCTACTATAAATATGACGACTCACTTTTTCAAGTGCTTAATGTCATCAAGAAATCTCTGACGCTGTCCAATAGTGCTGCCGACCAGCTACATTATGTTCATAAAGCTCCACTACCAAATGAGCATAGGCGTTCAACAAACACATGCCAAGCCCTCCTGTCACGTGCCATCATCTCAAGTTCCTTCCACGTTCTCCTTATCATTTTCATCTGTGTTTCCAGCTTTCTTCTCCTTGTGTTTCTTGGTCTACCTCTGCCTTTCTTGCCCTGGGGGTTCCAGAACAAGGACTGTCTTGTAATGCTATCAACAGGTTTCCTCAGTGTGTGTCCTATCCATCGCCATCGTCTTCTTCTCATCTCTTGTTCCACTGGCACTTGTCTAGTTCTTGTCATCAGTTCCACGTTTGTATCCTTGTCATACCATTTTAATCCCTCTACTCCACGCAAGCACCCATTTATGAAAGTCTGTAGTTTTTTGGTTGTTGTCTTTGTTGTTCTACATATCTCAGAGCCATACAATAGGACTGACTTCACATTTGAGTTGAAGATTCTTATTTTCGTGTTGGATCCGATTTCTCTTGATCTCCATATATTTTCCAATGCAATGAAAGCTCCTCTTGCTTTTTGTATTCTTATTTTGTTATCAGTGTCTGTCCCTCCAACTTTGTCTATATTGCTGCCAAGATATGTGTACGATTCTACATCTTGTATTGTTGCTTCTTCAAGTTCAACCCTGTTTTCATTACCTGCATTTATTCTCATTATCTTTGTCTTTTGCCGGTGTATTTTCAGACCCAATTGCTGTGAACTCTCGTCGAGTGTTCTCAATTTGTCCTGCATCTAATTACGGTTATGGGAAAGAAGAGCCAAGTCATCAGCAAAATCCAGATCATCCAACTGCTTAGTCAGAGTCCACTGGATTCCATTTCTGTTGTTGTCGCGAGAGGGTAGATGTTATTGAAATTAATAAGATATCCTGGACACAAAGTTGTATCAGGTGATACCAGGATAGTGCCAGATAAGAGTCTGGTCTTATAAGTAATATCCCCTTCTCTGAAAAGAGTAAGGGTGTATAGACCATCAAAGGTAGGATCAAGCTGTGTAAGTTCCCAGAGAAGATGGTAATGTATTACTCTAAGTCCCTATGTGCTCCCACTCCAGATCCTCCTCTGTTTTATTATTATAATTATTATTATTGACTCTGCTAGGGGATTAACTACATTATTTACCAACAAGAACTTGAACTCAACCTAAATAATTAAGTGTCTGCTAGTAAATATTTAAAATTTATTTATACAGTTTCTCTTTTCTGTTTGAAAAGCGTGAAATGAAATCAAATTCAATTACAATATTAAATAAATAAAAACGCTGATGAAATATACACGACTAGCTATGGTCTTTAAAATTCCTATCAATGATCATTCTTTCTGGCCGAACTTCATCTGGTTGTGGACTCTTTGTTTGAATATAAAAATTAGTTCCATAGTTACTGGATTAGTCAATCACTGAATCTGACGTTGTCTAGACTCTCTGAATTGCACTACATTCTCATATCAACTACAGTCTTTAACGACTTTAATTTAATTGTGGTTGGCTGGTTCTACACATTACAGTAGCCTTGTATGGCTACTCATCTATTGTGATGAAGCTGGTTCCACGCTTGTCCTGGCAGGAAAGATTACTTGAACCTCCTCCTGGCAATAGGTACCTGACTGGCCCTCTGTACTAAAAAAGCGCTTGCACCAGTGGCTGACTCTTTTATGAGTAGTTTTGTGTACAGGATATAACCTAAAACGAATAAGAGGCAACCCCTATATTGACCATCACTATCTCACTACTACAAAGGTTGGGGATGATAGACAGTTTCAGACAGTGTGCTAGCAGATGCACAGGACATAGTATAAAATCAACAATCAAATCCAGTTCATTGTAACTACAATTTCCCTCTAAATCCTTAGTTAGAGCCATTTGTCCATGATCCGCCTATCTATAATGATTAAGTCTTGTATAAATTACCAAGTAATAGCATAAACAATCCAGTAAAACAATCGCTTTCATCCTTCCTTACGTTCCCGGTGGGTGGTCCATTCCATTAAGAAATAATTCTTTAAATGCTTTTCTAAACCTACAGACACATTTTGGCCATCATTCTCAATTTATTCAGAATATTCACAGGCTGGTAAGTCCTTCAGAAATTTACACAGTAGTTCAAAACACATCTACACACTTTCCAACACACTGTAATTACTCAATAGAAATACATATAATATATATATATATATATATATATATATATATATATAATATATATATATATATAATATATATATATATATATATATATATATATATATATATAATATATATATATATATATATATATATATATATATATATATATATATCGGTCGGTTGGATCGGAGGGTTGATCAGTGAGTTAACAATTCACTATCGTAAAACAAGCTATTGTTACCGAAACAGAACCAGGCTCGACAGTAAACGAAAAGATCAGAGAAGAACAAGCGGGTTTCAGGCCGAAACGATCATGTATTGATCAAATATTCACACTAAGAACAATTATAGAAGAATCAGTGGAAAGGCAATCGCCACTTATTATCACCTTCGTCGATTTTCAAAAAGCCTTTGATAGTCTACACCGCCCATCATTGTGGAAGATACTTACAATCTATGGTTTTCCAACAAATATGTGAATATAATCAAAGCGCTATATGACAATGCAAGATGTTGTGTTAGAACAAATAAAGGGAATACAGAATGGTTTACAGTAGAAACAGGGGTGAAACAAGGCTGTATTATGTCACCACTACTTTTTGGAATAGCTATTGATTGGGTTATGAGAAACTATACCCACAATGAACAATTGGGTATAAAAATGGACAAATGGAAAATTCCTGGGGGACCTGGATTTCGCAGATGATGTAGCATTCTTAAGTTCAACACCAAGACAATCCCAAGAAGCAATAAATAATTTGTGTCATCTCTCGGTTAAAATTGGTCTCCAAATAAATGCCTCTAAAACTAAAGCTATGAACTTTTCTAACGAGACCTTTGATATCATCTTGAACGGGGAAAAACTACAGAAAGTTGAAAGTTTCAATTATTTAGGCAGTAAAATGACTCAGGATGGTGACACAACAAGAGAAATCCATACTAGAATTGCTTTGGCAGCTAGCGCCTTCAATAGATTATCTAACATTTGGAAATTACGATCATTGAATATACATACCAAGCTTCGTCTGTTTAATTCAAATGTTATCTCAGTGTTAACATACGGCTGTGAGAGTTGGAAAATAACAAAATCATTGGAGAACAAGCTGAATACATTCGAGAACAAATGTCTTAGAAAACTCATGAACATCAGTTGGAAAGAATTCAAGACTAATCGACAAATAAGAGAAGACTCTAGGCAGAAATATGTCTCCGACTATATAAGGAAAAGACGATGGTCATATATCGGTCATGTCCTACGAATGCAAAACAACAGAATACCACTACAGGCGCTCACTTGGGTTCCTGAGGGTAAGCGGAAAAAAGGAAGACCAAAAGAAACACTCAGAAGAACAATAATAAGAGAAGGAAGAACGTTGGGCCTAAATAATGTGCAAGAGCTAAGAGGAGTGGCGTCACAACGAACAACCTGGAGAGCACTGGTTTCTGCCTTATGCGCCGTGTTTGGCGCTTAAAGAATTTATTATTATTATTATTATTATATATATATATATATATATATATATATATATATATATATATATATATATATATATATATATATATACTTCTTTACCCTCAGGCACACACAGCTGTTAATGGTTACAATGATCTGCTCTCAGATGCAGTAAGCAAAGGCATTCCTCCTTAGCTCTTGTTTTACCGCTCGCTGTGATTTTTAAATTGTGACTGACCTATTTTATTGAGCACACGCGTTATTTATAGTGCGGTGTCGAGCGTCCGAGAGGTTTCCGTGCTCGCTATTTTTTGTGTCTCAAAAATGTTTGTAAATGTGCCTAGGTGTGCAAATCAGGAAAACTAAGAATTTATCTATCTGTGTTATTACTGTAGCGATTTTCTTCATCTAAAGCTTAAAATACGCTCTGTATTATGCTACATCGTCCTAGCTAATAGTCTTTTACTGTCCTAAGTGCATTTTATTCTATGCATACTTTAAACAGAAAAATTATGGACAAACCTGAAGCCTCGATGCGATCAACTAGAGATTTCTCTCTTTATGTACTACTTTCCGTGGAAGTCTTTACACCTACCTCTAAAGTAACTTTACTGTTGTTGAATTATTTACCTCTTCCAGGGGGTACTTCGCTTGTAAGTTTGTATTTAAATATCATCTTCCACTTGGTTGCACAAATTGAGACTCCATTTTAAGCATAGTACGTTTTAGTAAACACACGAATAAGGAAGCTTTTTCATTGGCTAGTGTATCATACAGTTCCCACAAAGTATGGCGCGTGGTGTGGTCAGAGTTACTCAGAATTATTCAGAATGCCGTGTTGTGAAACAGACCAACTCACGACAGTTATGTGTTGTTGATGATCTCATAACCCAGTCTATTGCTAATAAGAAAAGAAATGGAGACAATGGGCATTTCTGTCGCACTCCTGTTCCTATCCCAAATGGTTCTGTAAGCTGTCCTTCATGAAGAACTCTGCATGACATGTCTTCATATGTTTTCTTTATTAAATTAATGATCTTCAGGGGAACTCCATAATGCCTCATCAATTTCCAAAGTGATTCTCTGTCTACACTGTCAAATGCCTTTTTGTAGTCTACAAATCCGACGTATAATGGTGAATTCCATTCCAGACTTTGTTCAACTATTATTCTCAAAGTTCTTTCGGGTCTGTACAGGATCTGTTTTGTCGAAAACCTGCTTGTTCATCTCTCAGTTTCTTGTCTATGGACTCTTTTAATCGCTCAAGGATAATCCTGTTTAATACTTTTTCCTGGCACTGATAGTAACATTAATCCTCTATAATCTGTGCACTCTTGTAAATTTCCTTTCTTAGCTACATTATGTGATAGATGAAATTCTTTTCATATCAGTAAGAGCACTTAATTAACAAGCTAGTTTGGTTATGGGAACTTAGACACAATCAAGACTATCACAAGTATTCATTTTAATATCACATTTCATGACTAGACGAATTAATAATTATAAGTTCACCACCTACCCTTAAACCACGAAGTTGTGTCATCTAGTAATTTTTTTCCAAGGAAAGTGTGTGTGTGCGTTAAGGACGATTTTTCCTAAACCAATCTAAACCCAACATAAGTTGCTGATACGATTTCGTTTAAGAGAATTTTCTTCTAACAAGAGCTGTAAACGTTTGTGTTTCATTGACGACTCCTAAGAGTATGTTGTACAACCAAAATAGAGGGTTACCAGTGAGTTCCTTAACAGGTGTTATATGTATCATATGGCATGTATGTAAATATTGATGTTAGTCAATGTGTATCCATACCTGTCAACCTGTACAAAATGTTCGTACAATGTACGTATTCTTGATACTTTTAACAGTGTACGGCCGTACAGAATTGTTGTATGGATTCCCCACCCGCCCCCACCCTGCCCAAAAATAAATCGAAAATATATAATTTTTTTTAATTAAACAAAAAATTCTAAAAATTTTAAATCTAATTTTAAATCAGAAAATGTTTTCTAGCCCAGGTTTTTTTAAACCAATTTTTTTTTAATTTTTACTTCCGGGAATCTCGGCATCTGTTTTTAAACTGAGGTCTCTCCCAGCAACAGTCAAATCCTTTTATACCCAACAATTCGGCAAAAACATTGAATTCGGCCTCAAACACTTTCGGTTTTAAGCGTGACATGACGAATTTTTAAAGTTACCTGTTATCAACCACGCTTGCCACCACACTTCGACGTAATTTTGTTTAAAAAAAAAGGTAAGTACTTATAACTAGGTTAAATATTGCTTTTCTTTTGCTTTGTTTCAATTCGATCGCTGTCTTAATCTTTTCAGTTATATCTTGCCCTTCAATGTATTTCCGATAAATTAATGTCATAATATTCTGTGTAGACCGTACATAACTAGAAAAAAAAGTTTGTTTGCGTTGAGTAGGCCTACTTTAATCCAGCGGTCCATATTCACTGCTTTATTTTTAAATAAAGTGGCGATCTATTGTCGCGTGGTGAGAAAAAAATACGCAAGACAAATTTTTGGTTGGTGATACTTTTAAAACTGAGCGGACGCGAGTGCTCCTCTCTATCATTTTCTAGCGCTGTGTACTTGCTACATAAACGAAGCGATATTTGTTTTTGATGGCTAACGAATAAAATTCATATAAAGAGAAGGGATGATCAGAAAGAGTTGATAATAGTACCGTTAGGAGCAGAGAAGTTCACATTTATTTCGTTTCAAACAACTAATTACACCGTTGTTGCAAAAAGAAGATAGAAGCTTGAGAACACACAACTTCATCATATTTTGTCAAGTTAAGCCAATTTGAAAAATTATATAAATTCTAAGACCAACCCAATAGAGGAAATTATTGGAGAGAAAGAAGATGTTGATGGTACCATAACAGTAAGGTATCAACATACGTGATCCATACAAAAGATAAAAGAAACGAAAAGGAGGAAGACATTAAGAAAACACAAAACCGCCGCGCGAACCGGTTGGAACTAACAATTTAGCAGCAGGAGTGAAATGCTTTCTCGTTCGCTCACTGGCTGTGTATAAATAGAGAGGAACCGTGGCAGACAGTGTACACACGCAAAATTAAAACCTCAGAAGAGAGACGAATTTGAAGGCAGAGAGAGAGAGAAGGATCAACCCCTGAGCAAGATTATTCCTATTTCTTATGCCGGGCAGTTTGAACTTTTGCCAAGCCTTCAGTCAGTTCTACTTCTGATTTATCCTAAAAGGGGTTTACTGGTCTAGTTTGGAACAGCCTGATCTGAAACTACCATCCACTCAACGTATACTGTGTGTGACGGAGTTCAAGTGTTTTGGCTCCATCATTCCTTGGCTAGCCAAACATAAGATCCAAGAAGCTGTATTCCAACTACACTCGTGTGTTACCAGACATTGTCCAGGACTGTAAAGCTAAGTCCTAAGTGTTAATATTCCAAAACCTTCTGTGAGATCCCAAAAGAGACCGTGTAGTGATAAAAAGTGCAATCTGTGTTAACCCAGTGCAGGCAAAAGACTTTAGGATTAACGTAGATATGAACTTTATGTAAAAAGTTATAAATATTGTGATTTTTGTATTTTTCATTTTAATTGAGATCTTCCGATTTTCAAAAGAGAAATAAGAACTAGATGTACATTAATAAATAATTCAGTAAATTGTAATTTTATGACTTGTCAATTTCTTATTGTTGACAGTTATATTTTGCTGTATTATTGTTGTCACAGTATAGTTAAATGACGGTAGCAATCTAGAGCACTTGATCTATACTAATTCCATCCAGATGTGTGCTCTTTATAGCTATAGCTATACCTGTGCCATCCTTACACCAGTGCTCTTCTCCAAGACCGAGATATACCTGTCTAGACTAAATTTATTTGTCTAGTCTTCTACTCTATCAACATCTGCCACTCTTATTAACTCATTACGTCACATTTTGGGGATTTGGTTGCGGGATAATATTATTATCCTGAGCCAGTATATATCTTTCTTGTATCTCGTGCTTAACGGAAGTCTTGGTAATAGAACATTTTTTTGAAAATTAAATTATAAATTTCTTTGAAAAGTACCTTTGTAGTACACAAGTTAAACAGTGGTCTCTCACATTGGTTGAAGGAATATTGTACGTCTTTAATTAAGTTAGCTTAAATAATTAAGTAGTAGTAACATTAGATACTCCTTTCAACGTAACGCCATGGCTGACTTGGTAAAGTTCAAAACTGCAATCATGCAGATTGGTAAGGAACTTGGTTTGTCAGGTGAAGCTCTCATCCAATATGTTACTACGGAAGTGGATAAGCATATGGACAGGGAAGAAAGAAGGTTGCAATTAGAGACTGAAGCAAAGAAATTAGAGGCTGATAGAGAAGCAAAGTAATTAGAGGCTGAAGAAAGGCGGTTGCAAGCAGAAGCGGAAAGAGAAGCTAAGAGGCTACAGTTGGAAGCTGAAAATAGGAGGTTAGAGGTTGAGGCTAAAGCTAGGCGGTTGGAGGCTGAGAGAGGACATGAGCTGAGGATGAGGCAGCCGGAACTTTAATCGGTTGCTAGTTCCAGTGGGAGCACCTCACCTCACTCCGACAACAGTAACTCCAACCAAAGTACTTCAAATGGAGCCATGAACTTTCATATGGACCCATTTGTTGAGAAGGAGGACTTCATAGAAGCTTATATAGACAGATTTGAACGGCTTGCCACAACTTATGGTTTAGAAAAGGAAAAGTGGAATTTGAAGCTATCTCAAGGATGGAGAGGAGTTTCTTATGAAGTATTCTTGAAACTACAAAAGGAAGATCAAGAAGATTTTGAAGCCCTGAAGAAGGTATTGCTTGTTCGTTATGAACAGAACTCTGAGGCTTATCGAAAAAAATTCCGAACTGCTAAGAAGGAGGCTGGAGAGACTTATCAGCAATTTACGACACGATTGGAGACTTACCTACTAAGGTGGTGTAAGTTAGGAAACTTTTCTCTAGATTTCAAGGGGCTAAAGGAGATGATGTTGATAGAACAACTACTAGATTCCATAGCCCCTGAAACTAAAAAGTTCCTGATAGAGAATAAAAGAGATAGGTTAGATGACATAATTACCTATGCAGAAAGCCACCAACTGGCTCAGTCCATGAATCAAGGAGCTAAGAAGAAACATGTAGAAGTATTTAAGAAACCACAAAACTATACAATGTCTAAAGGAAGTGGCCACAACCAGGACCATGCATTCAAGAATAGGCCAAGATGGGACTACAAGGAAAGAACCCCTTTAGGATCAGACAGGAGACCTTCAAGAAAGGAAGATAAGTGGTGTAAGACTTGTAAAATGAGCAACCACAATACTGCAGAATGCAAAAGGAAACACCCTCCTCATCACGCTGCATGTCTTACGACAGGGAACAAGGGAAGGAAGGAACTGGCAGTGAGTCAGAATGACCTCCATCATCCCCCTGTCTGTGAGGAAGTGACCGTGAATGGCACTCAAGTACTGTGCTTATGTGACACAGGCTTGGACTTTGACTCGGTCGTGTGTTCTTCTCTGGTGAGCCATGAACAGATAACCACAGAAACAGTGGAAATCCAAGGGTCAGTAAAAGGAGCAGGAACCATGACATTGCCCATAGCCAGAATCAATATTAGGTCTCGCTATGTGAAAGGAGAGATCAAAGCAGCGGTGATGGATGATCCTATTTACCCAATAATCCTGGGATGTAGGTATGTTTTCTTAGGAGAACCAGTAAAACCTGTAATTATGGCAACAGTCCAGACCAGGTCACGCACCAAGAAAATGGAGGAAAATCATATAAATACTCATCCGGAAGAGATGAAAAAGGCTCAAGCAGCTGACAGCACATTGAAGCCTTGTTTTGGCAAACTGCCAAAAGCTCATAACCCTCCAGTCAAGGGAGACTTTTACATGAAGAATGGGCTGTTATACAGAAAAGCTGGAATTGGACCACAAGGACATGGATAGCTAGTTGTACCCACTTCATATAGGGAGAAAGTTATGGTGCTAGGACACGCTGTACCATTCAGTGGACATATGGGGATAGGTGCCACAGGACAAAGGATAGCCTGTCACTACTTCTGGCCAGGAATCACGGAAGATATAAAGAGATATGTGAGGTCCTGTCCAGAATGCCAAAGAGTCGCTCCTAAACATAGGACTGCACCAGCAACACCGGGAGAAATGCCTATCGTGGGAACACCCTTTGAACGTGTTGCAGTGGATATTGTGAGACCCCTCACCAGAACAAAGAAGAAAAATAGTTATATTCTGACCTTAGTGGACACATGTTCGATGTGGGGAGAGGCAGTAGCTATGTTTTCTATTGATTCCAAGCATGTGGCAGAGGCACTTCTCACAATATTTACCCGGTTAGGATTTCCTCACCAGATACTGACGGACAATGGATCCCAGTTTAGAGGAAGATTAACTTAAGAGGTGTTCAAGATATTTCAGGCCAGGCACTACTACTGCTCCCCCTATCACCCCCAAGGGAACGGGGCAGTAGAACGCTTCAATGGGACCCTAATCTCTATTCTGAGAAAGCTGGCATTGGAAAAACCGGATACCTGGGATACTTACTTACCGGCAGCACTATTTGCATACCGGGAAGTCCCACATAACTCAACTGGATTGGCTCCGGCGACGTTGTTGTTTCGTAGACCAATAAAAGGTCCTTTGGAAGCATTGTTGCGGACATGGACTGATGAGAAGGCAGAAGAAACTGTAATCTCATCATACCAGTACGTAAACGAGTTAACCTCTCGTTTGAAAACAGGCTGGAAACTGGCAAACGACAACTTAAGACAGGCTAGGAGAAAGCATGCTGAGTACTATAACAAAAAAGCAAAGGATAGGGAACTTGCTGTAGGAGAGAAGGTACTTCTTCTGTTGGCCAGCAGCAATAATAAATTGCAGATAGGTTGGCAGGGACCATATGTAGTGTTGGAGAAAGTCTCTAGAACAAATAATAAGATTGACAAACAAGGAAAAGAAAAGGTGTATCATGTCAATCTACTCAAAAAGTATTACGATAGGTCATCTTCGGAAGTAGCACATATGATGACCCTAGCCATTGCAACGGAGACGAAGGACGAACCTCTCACGTCTATGGAATATCCATTAAAGGAATCCGAGAGTTTTGATCAGGTACAAATCAGTGATCACTTAACACATGAACAGAGGAAGCAGGTTCAGAAGTTGTTAGAAACCCGTACAGATGTGCTCACAGATAAGCCAGGGTGTACAAACCTGTTAGAGTATGACATGAAAGTAATTGACCCCACACCTATATGTGTAAAACCTTACCCTATTCCTTATGCAAAAGCACAAGCCTTAAGGGAAGAGATTGACTACCTACTACAGGAGATCATCTCTAAGTCAGAATCAGCAAATAGTTCAAGTGTAGTGTTACTCAGGAAAGCTAGTGGAGAACACAGATTATGCATAGATTACAGGAAGCTTAATGCTGTCACTAAATCACAGGCTGATCCCTTGCCTGATATTAACCAGTTGTTCTCAGCTCTTAGCAAAGCTAAGTATTTGTCAAAAGTGGATCCGAGTAAAGGATATTATCAAATCCTAGTAAAAGCTGATATTCGGCACATGTTGGCATTCAGTACGTCCGACGGGCATTATGAATTTAATGTATTACCCTTTGGACTGAAAAATGCTCCAAGCGTATTTTCTCGTATGATGAGAAAATTACTGGAACCACTAAAGAACCCCTCTATTGCAAATTTCATGGACGATATCCTCATCTCTACAGAAACCTTTGAGGAACATTTATCAGCAGTCTCCATGTTATTTGATAGACTTAGAGAGGCGGGACTGACTGCTCGTCCAACTAAATACTTTATTGGTTGTCAGGAGTTGGAATTTTTAGGACACACAATTTTCAGAGGAAATATGACGCCAGAACCCAAGAATGTAGAGAAGTTGAGGAAGGCACCTAGACCAAAGACAAAGAAAGAAGTAAGATCTTTTGTTTCCTTGTGCGGGTTTTACCAAAAATATATCCAAAACTTCAATACACTCTGTGCCCCTCTAACTAACCTAACAAAGAAAGGCCAACCCGACAATGTAAAATGGACAGCAGAATGTGAGGATGCTTACACAATGTTGAAGCAAAAGCTCACAAGTAAACCCATTCATAAATTGACAGATATAACGCAGGAGTTTATTTTGAGAACGGATGCAAGCAATATTGGAATTGGGGCAACCTTATTGCAGAAACAGCCAGAAGAACTTCTGCCTGTGGCGTATGTCAGTCGGAAATTAAATGCAGCAGAGTTAAACTATTCAACCATTGAGAAAGAATGTCTAGCGTTGGTGTGGTCGATCCAGAAGTTTCAACCATATCTTTATGGAGCCCACTTCAAAGTACAATGTGATCATCAGCCGCTAACATTTTTAGCTGCATCAAAAAAACTCAACTCTAGACTTTTACGATGGAGTTTATTATTACAACAATATTCCTTTACGGTAAACTACATACCGGGAAAGCAGAATGTTGGTGCGGATTTTTTAAGTAGACACCCCATTACCGCGAAAGGAGAGAACTACCAGAATTAGTCTCGGCAAATTTTTTTTAGGTCTGTTGAGCGAGCTACAGCTTAAAGAGGAGGGCTATGTCGCGTGGTGAGAAAAAAATACGCAAGACAAATTCTTGGTTGGTGATACTTTTAAAACTGAGCGGACGCGAGTGCCTCTCTCTATCATTTTCTAGCGCTGTGTACTGGTTACATAAACGAAGCGATATTTGTATTTGATGGCTAACGAATAAAATTCATATAAAAAGAAGGGATGATCAGAAAGAGTTGATAATAGTACCGTTAGGAGCAGAGAAGTTCACATTTATTTCGCTTTAAACAACTAATTACACCATTGTTGCAAAACGAAGATAGAAGCTTGAGAACACACAACTTCATCATATTTTGTCAAGTTAAGCCACTTTGAAAAATTATATAAATTCTAAGACCGACCCAATAGAGGAAATTACTGGAGAGAAAGAAGATGTTGATGGTACCATAACAGTAAGCTATCAACAAACGTGATCCATACAAAAGATAAAAGGAACGAAAATGAGGAAAACATTAAGAAAACACAAAACCGCCGCGCGAGCCGGTTGGAACTAACAATTTAGCAGCAGGAGTGACATGCTTTCTCGTTCGCTCGCTGGCTGTGTATAAATAGAGAGGAACCGTGGCAGACA
Organism: Oreohelix idahoensis; assembly: GCA_024509875.1. Classification (NCBI taxonomy): domain Eukaryota; kingdom Metazoa; phylum Mollusca; class Gastropoda; order Stylommatophora; family Oreohelicidae; genus Oreohelix; species Oreohelix idahoensis. The sequence continues at coordinate 218,475 of JAMPIV010016781.1, forward strand.
GTGTACATACGCAAAATTAAAACCTCGGAAGAGAGACGAATTTGAAGGCAGAGTGTTGCGTGCAGATTTTGACGCACATATTACAAAAATCGATATGGCTATTTAATATGGAAAAAATATAGACATTCATTCATTTGTGTATGAAAATGCTGTCTATGGTAAAGCTAGATAATTCATGATTGATTTACACTTTTGATTATAGGAGTAATCGTTCTTGATATTGATTCGGCGCATGGATATGGCACTCATGTCCGTACTTATTTGTTCGGGCCAGAAAATAGATTAATTTGCTTATTTTGTTTATGGCCTGAATTCATATGTATTACATATTATTAGTACAAGTAGAATCAGTCCTATATTGTATATTTTTGATGGGTAGGCAGGACTATATTCTTGTTATGCCGCTCTAGCGGAAGTATGAGTTGTCTTGACAAGTCGTGATGAGTTCCGATGTACCGTTTACAATGGCGGGTTACGCATTTTCAAGGGCTGGTACATTCTTAAGTAAAAATGATTTATGAAGTGGTTTTTCTTCTGTAGGAGATTGTGTCTCTACTAGAGTTGGTGTTAGAGACTCTCCTAATGTACGGTATCATGTATGATTCGGACTCCAGGTAATGCCAGACCCTATTTTTGATGATCTCATGTCGGTTAGACCTAGCTGGAATATTGTGCTTCGCAACGCTAGGGTCATGTTTGTATCGACGAAGATGACGGGCTTCCATACAGCAGTTATGTCTACGTGAAGTAACTGGATTACTGTAGAACTGTATGGAGAAACTTTAGGAAATTATTCATATGCATTTCAAATTAACTTTGGCTTATATATACCCTCCTGTGAGTGAATGAGTGAGCGACAACTCAGGAAGGCGGCCATGTTACATTCCTGTCATCATATTTTTGGATCACTGTCCAGAGAACGGGTCATGTATCTTACTATTCGGACAGTGGCAAGGAGATCTCAATTTTGATAAAAACCCCTTATCGTGGTTTCATAATATGATATAAACTGTTGAACATAAAGCAACTTTAGTTACTTACCGATCCGCCTTCACTGACGCGTTTAGTCAGATAGGGGATGCGGCCATAATGTATCATAACATTGGGAGCTATTGATGTACTACCCATTATATTTGAATGTGTCATGACATGGGATCTACTATGTATGCCTGCAAATTGATGTGTCAACATATACCCATGATTTACTCGTTATGTCCCAGTGTGTGCGTCTAAATAAACTGTGTAAAAAAGATTCCAACAGTCTGCATTGGTGCCTTGTAGACACAAGTGAATGAGTGCTTAGATTGGTCAGAACACGAACAGTCCACCATTCGCGTTAATCACACTCTACACTTCCACTCCATATATACACCATCCTGCGTCGGTTGAATTGACCAAGTTTAGGGCCTGCTCCCCCTGGAGCCTTAGAGAGAAAGTACTGCTTACAGCTGCCTTTGCCTTCCCTAACTCAGGACTAGGGTGAGTTACCCATTTACAGCTGGGTAGACTGGAGCATGCCTGATCTCAACAACTCTGTACACTACAATGGACATATACAGTAGTGGCACCACAAACAACATGCTAGAGTGATTGATAGTGGAGCTTTACCAAAGAAAGAGAACACACTTTACAGCCACACTTTACAGTGGTTTACACAGAGAGAGAGAGAAGGATCAACCCCTGAGCAAGATTATTCCTATTTGTTATGCCGGGCAGTTTGAACTTTTGCCAAGCCTTCAGTCAGTTCTACTTCTGATTTATCCTAAAAGGGGTTTACTGGTCTAGTTTGGAACAGCCTGATCTGAAACTACCATCCACTCAACGTATACTGTGTGTGACGGAGTTCAAGAGTTTTGGCTCCATCATTCCTTGGCTAGCCAAACATAAGATCCAAGAAGCTGTATTCCAACTACACTCGTGTGTTACCAGACATTGTCCAGGACTGTAAAGCTAAGTCCTAAGTGTTAATATTCCAAAACCTTCTGTGAGATCCCAAAAGAGACCGTGTAGTGATGAAAAGGGCAATCTGTGTTAACCCAGTGCAGGCAAAAGACTTTAGGATTAACGTAGACATGAACTTTATGTAAAAAGTTATAAATATTGTGATTTTTGTATTTTTCATTTTAATTGAGATCTTCGATTTTCAAAAGAGAAATAAGAACTAGATGTACATTAATAAATAATTCAGTAAATTGTAATTTTATGACTTGTCAATTTCTTATTGTTGACAGTTATATTTTGCTGTATTATTGTTGTCACAGTATAGTTAGGTGACGGTAGCACTCTAGAGCTCTTGATCTATACTAATTCCATCCAGACGTGTGCTCTTTACAGCTATAGCTATACCTGTGCCATCCTTACACCAGTGCTCTTCTCCGAGACTGGGATATGCCTGTCTAGACTAAATTTACGTGTCTAGTCTTCTACTCTATCAACATCTGCCACTCTTATTAACTCATTACGTCACACCTATTATCACTGGTCTAGGCTTCTTCTTCCTTGATCCTTAGCCGCCGACCGTCAAAGCAGTCAGTGGCCAACACGCCTAGTGGCGTCTTGTAGGGCAACAACAAATTTATTCCGTTTTGCTCGGTCGGTGGCCGTCCTTCGTACAGTGCCCCGACTCTGGTTCATTCTTTGCATCTCAGCCTCCACAGTCCTCCGCCAAATTGTTTTTGGTCTGCCTCTCTTTCGTTTTCCTTCAGGGGTCCATAGCATAGCTGTTCTTGTGATGGCATTGGGGTCTCTCCTGAGGACATGGCCAACCCAACTCCAGCGTCTACCAGCTATGATGGTGTGCATGTCTTCTTGCTTGCTCCGAGTAAGCAGATCTTGGTTGGTGATGGTATTCGGCCAAAAGATTCGGTGAATTTGTCTTAGGCACGTTGTGTGAAAAGAGGACAACCCCGACATCTCCGTCTCTGCAACTCTCCAGCACTCCGCACCATAGAGAAGCACAGAAAGCACACAGCTCTGACACAATCTCAATTCTGTGCCTGTGCCGCACCGAGAGGACCACCAGATAATGTCTAGGCAAAAAAAGGCTGTTCTTGCTTTGTTCATTCTGTTGTTGATGTATTTGCCTGCCCCGCCGTCTGGTGTCACCATGCATCCTAGGTAGGTGAAGGTGTCCGTCTGCACCAGCCGCTGGCCCCTACTTACATTGGCTCAGGATTGTACTTTATGAAATATCATGACCTCTGACTTCCCTAAACTGATCTCCAAGCCCATCTGCCGGCCATACCCATTGAGTCTATCCGTTTTCTCCGGGATGTGTCGATGTGAATGTGCTAGTAGTGCAATGTCATCTGCATATTCCAGATCTTCCAATGTAGAAAATGTAGTCCATCTTATTCCTCTTGGACTGCCCTCTGTTGTCTGGCGCATCACCCAGTCTATGACTGTTAAAAATAGAGTGGTTGATAAGGGCATCCCTGTCGTTTTCCTGTCTTCACCTCAAAGGTTAGGTTGCTCTGCCCAACACTACACGTAAAGTTGGCATAGAAGCTTTTTATGATTGACACTATGCAGCTTGGAATTCCATAAGCCCTCAGTATTTTCCATAAACTGTCCCTATGTATGCTGTCAAAAGCCTTTTCAAAATCAACGACATTAATGTACAGCTGTCTTTGCCATTCTGAGCACTGCTCTATAAAGTTCCTGATAGTAAATATATGATGTACACATCTTCTGTTCTTTCTAAATCCTTTGTCTAGGCTACGAACTTTTAAATAATAATTTTGTAAATTTTTGAAGTACATTTTTTCTTCCAAGATTTGATATTCTGATCATAATTTGGTTAATGTTTTTTTTTCCTTTTTTTACTGTTTGCTTTGCTTTACTGTAGTTTTTGTTTCTTTTGGTCGTTCTCTTAATCTGGCAAGGAATAGCATTCCAGCACCTCTGATTCATGCTATACAGAGCTTCTACAAGTCTTGCAGAAATTATGTGAGGACAGCAAACCATAAATCAGAAGGATTCAGGACCAGCACTGGTGTAAGACAAGGTGATATCCTGTCACCTTATCTTTTCATACTCCTCATGGACGAGGCATGTAAGGAGAGAACAAGAAAGTATTCAGTAGGGTACGGGAAGATGAGACAGGTCTGTATTTCAGAGCTGGCATTTGCTGATGATGTTGCCCTTATTGCTAAATCAGAGGCACTTCTCCAATCCAACCTGCAAGTCTGGAAGGAAGAGCTGGAGCAGAGAGGGATGGTCATAAGCAGCTCTAAAACAAAATCCATGGTGATATCACGAGAAGAAAGAAGGCATCAGATTAAGCTGGGAGAACAGGTCCTGGAGCAGGTCTTACTTACTTAGTCGTTCCCCTTCTACCGTGAGGTGTAGAGATTTGGAAGACAGAGCGCAAGACTATACTATCGGCTGTATTCCTCCTGGCCTGGTTCCATTCTAGTCCTCGGACCATCCCTCTCTTCTCCAGCTCTTCCTGCCAGACTTGCAGGTTGGATTGGAGATGTGCCTCTGATTTATCAATCAGGGCAACATCATCAGCAAATGCCAGCTCTGAAATACAGACCTGTCTCATCTTCCAGTACCCCACTGAATACTTTCTTGTTCTCTCCTTACGTGACTTGATAACATCGTCCATGAGGAGTATGAAAAGATAAGGTGACAGGATATCACCTTGTCTTACACTAGTGGTTATCCTGACTTATTGTTTGCTGACCTCACATAATTTCTGCAAGACTTGTAGAAGCTCTGTATAGCATGAATCAGAGGTGATGGAATGTTCTTCCTTGAAAAACAGTCCCAAAGTTTGCTCCAGGGTGTGGTAAAGTGGGATGTTATAAATATTTATAGGGGACTTAGTGTACTGACTGAGATCAGCTGTGAAGGTATCTATATCTAATAAGAGTAGTGTATTATAGATAACCTTACTTACTGCCACATATGTATACCTCAGTCAGAATTATTCTGGAATAATGTGATGACTACGTTATATGTCTAGGGTATGTGTATGATGAAGTGTAAGTCATAACAACAACAGACAGATAAACAATTTAATTTATTCCACCACACTTGACAACACTGTGACACTCACATACATAAAACACTCTAAGAGGATATCTTAAAGGAGTCACTGATAACTTTTCAAATAACAATATGTATTCAGCGCTGTCATGAATGTATATGTGTCCTGATTCAAATACAAAGGGAACCAGGAATCACAATCAATTTTAATTACAAGTTATATGTACAGAATTTATTAATATGATTCTTATAGTGACATATATTATTAATGGTATCCTATGTGTGTCAGTTGTGTAGTGGTAATATGAGGTAATACTGGTTTGGTTTTGTTCAAGCTCTGTTGGTATCTGTCATCATGACTTCAATAGTTTGTTTTTATTGGAACTAGTATTGGAGATGTTCTCAGTTCCTGGTATTAAAACAATTAAACTCCCCTCTTAATTTTAGTTTATAATGTCATTTTAAGATGGGGTACATAATGTTGAGCTCCATGGCCACACTCTCTTATCTTGCGTGATGACTGCAGTAAAAGACTCCTCTGCTCGATTACTTGAATGAGTTCTGGAGCCACCCCACTGGTTGCTATATGGACCAAGGAGTATGCTGTCCACCTCTGGCTTCAGCAAAGCTCTGACCAGGTGCTGCTCAATAACTTTAAGACCACGGTCCCTGAAACAAGAAGGTTGTACTTTCTACGTCAGAA